>JANBXA010000367.1:11722500-11880000 GCA_030556225.1 Cricetiscus sungorus | reverse complement strand
AGAGGTAGGGGTGTGTGTGTGTGTGTGTGTGTGTGTGTGTGTGTGTGTGTGTGTGTGTGTGTGTGTGTGTGTGTGTGTGTATGTGAGATGAAATATTTGGGTGTAGATGACAACTCTGTGGAATCCTGTCCTTCAACCTTTATATAGGTTCTGGGGCTCAAAACAAGGTCACCAGGCTCATACAGAAGCCTTTGAATCCATTCCACTAGCCCAAGATAGGGAATTTTTGTTTTGTTTTGGTAGTTTTGTTGTTTGTTTTTGATGTGTTTGTGAATTTAATTGTATGTCGGTGTGTGTATCTGCATGTGGACATATGCAGGAGAGTGTAGGTATTCTCGGGAACCAGACATGTCAAATCCCCTGTGATCGTCCTTACATGTATGTTAGGAGCTGAGCTCAAGTCCTTTGGAAGAACAGCAAGTGCTCTTAGCCACTGAGCCACTTGTCTGGCTGCCCAAAACCATTTTAAAGTTGTTTTCTCAATGTTACTTTATTTTTGAGACAGAGTCTCACAGTATAACCCTGGCTGCACTGGAGTGGAGCCTGCTATGTAGACCAGGCTGGCCTCAAACTCATAGAGAGCTGCCAAGTGCCTGGGTTAAAGGCGTGTGCCACCCCACCCTGCCTATTATTAAGAATTTTTTAAGAAAGCACAGCTTTAAAAGATTGTCTAGCTGGGCATGGGATTCATGCCTTTAACCCTGGCACCCAGGCATGTGGATGGAGCTCTGAATTCAAGGCCAGCCTGGTCTACAATGCGAATCACAGGCCAGTCAGAGCCAACATTGAAACCCTGTCTGAAGAAAAACAAAAAAATCCCAAGAAAACAAAGAATTTGTTACTTTGTACAGTTGTTTATAAAAAAAACATTATTTTTGAGAGAGAGCCATTGAGAGCACTTAAAAAGATTTACGCACAACCCAAAGTTTGGGGTGGTTTTGCAGCAGTTTCTTTTCTTTTGTACTTTGATTTTATGTGTATGAATGCTTTGCATGTGTGTATGTATGTATGTATGCCACATACTTGCAGTGTTCACTGAGGCCAGAAGGTGCTGGGTCCCATGGGACTCGAGTTCAAAGGTTTGTTAGCTGCCACGTGGATGCTGGGAACCTGTGTTCTCTGTAAGAACAGTCAGTGCGCTGAACTACTGTGCCATAAAAAGCCCATGAGTTACTTTGTAGATTAAGCTATTGTATACATATATGAATATTGTGTATTCATGTGGTCATTTTAGAAACACTCGTTAAACATGAACTTTGTGCCAGACTTTGTTCCTGGCTATGGAGGCAGTTCAATTTCTTTCTTTTTTTTTTTTTTTTTTTTTTTTTCTTTTTGTAAAAAAAAAATTCAGATTTTTGACAATTGATAAATGAAGAAATAAAACAAAAAATCCTCAAGTCTTAAATGTATAAAAAGTATGCATGTGAACTTAAGGGATTTCATGTGTTTGGAAATGTGTAGGTTCTAACTAAAGTAACATGTGTAATGAAGTAACATGTCTAATGGTGTTTTACTTGAAAGGATCGTGCAGAGAGAGCTGCTCGTTTTGCAAAGACAAAGGAAGTAGAAGCCGCCAAAGCTGCTGCCTTGCTGGCCAGACAGGCAGAAGCAGAAGTTAGGAGGGAGACTTCTGCTCGAGACAGAAGGTACTTCTTACTTTATTAAAGTCACGGTGAAATAGCCAGGCATCTGGGGCTGGTTAGTGTTTGTTTATTTATTTATTTGCTTACTTGCTTACTTATTTTGAGCAGATTCCTTACATAGGCCAGTCTGGCCTTGCACTCACCTGCCTCCTCCTCCAACTACTGGGTTTAAAGGCATGGGCCACCAAGCCCTGCTCCTGTTTAGGATTATGTGTTTTTTGATGTTAGAACAATGACTAACTTTCATAATCAAATAGTATGACTGGGTGTAGTGATACAAGCCTTTAATGACAGCACTTGGGAGGCAAAGGCAGGCTGATGTCTGTGACTTTGGAGTTAGTCTGTTAAACATAGTGAGTCCCAGGCCTGCCAGGGCTACATGGTAAGATCCTGTCTCAAAATGGACAGATGGCTCATCACTCGAGTGCTCACTGTGCAGTCGTAAGGACTAGATTTTAGATCCTAGCACCTGTGTAACAAACCCGGAGTCCACCAACAGAGCAGACAGGCAGGATGTCTAGCCTTGCTGACTTCCAGGCTGGCTGAGACAATGCGGGCCCCAGGTTCATAGGAATAGGTGGAGAGTAACAGACATCCCATGCCTTCTTCTGGCCTCTGCCAAGGTCCATGAACATACATGTTTGCATATACTCTCCACAGACACATATAAATTTAGTCTATCCCTCTTTTTTTTTTTTTAATCTAAAAAGGAACTTCCGTGGACTCCAGAAAGATGCTATTAGTTAGACTCCTTGAAACTACAGGTGAGGCAGTTCACAACCCTGGCAGTTGGTACCAAACTCAGGTCCCCTGCAAGAGCAACGAGTTCTCTCAACTGCTCAGCCACCTCTTCATCCCTGACTTTCACAGAATTTTTGATCCTTAATTATATTTATTTTTTTAAGTTTTTTAAAAAAGATTGTTTTGAGATATATATATATATATAAATCATTCTGCCCGCATGTATGCCCTCAGGCTAGAAGAGGGCACCAGGTCTCATTACAGATGGTTGTGAGCCACCATGCAGTTGCTGGGAATTGAACTCAGGACCTCTGGAAGAGCAGCCAGTGCTCTTAACCTCTGAGCCATCTCTCCAGCCCTAATCCCGAAATTCATAAGGAATTGGAGAAAATACTACAAAGTATATATTTAATAAGGAATTTATACCTGGGCTATAAAAATCATTTGTATAGTTCAACAATGAAAAGATAACTTGTATATGGGGAAAGGATTGAGATAGTTTTTTCTCTAAAGAAGGCATAGAAATGGCCCATAAGCAAGCCAGATGTTAGGCATATGCCTATAATTGTAGTCCTTGGGAATCTCAGTCAAGAACACAGCAACTTTGAGGGCCGCTTGTGTTGTATATGAAGTTACAGACCAGCCTGGGCTACACAGTAAAATTGTCTTTAAAAAAAAAAAAAAAAGATTACATTGCATACCCCCTAGGATAACTCAGTTTTAATAGACAGTAACAGTTTGGCATGATTGCACATGCCTTAAACCCTAGCATTCTGAAACAGAGGCAAACTGATCGCTGAGTTCAAGGCCAGAATAGCAAGTGCTAGGCAGGGTCTGCACAATGAGAGTCTCAATAAAATAATTAACAGCAGTAACTAGTGTTGCTAAGGAGGTAGAGAACTTGGAGCCTCTCTGCATTATCAATGGGTTATAAGATGCTGTAGCCATTTTAGAAAAACATTTGGCAGTTCTTCAGAATATTAAGCACCCACTCTTAGTTATATATCCAAGAGGATTTTCTTGGTTATGGTTACAGTTACTGAAATGAAAAACCATGGCCAAAGCAACTTGGGGCGTAAAGGGTTTACACTTCCACATCATAGTTCATCATCAAAGTCACCAGGACAGGAATTCAAACAGGGCAGGGACTTGGAGGCAGGAGCTAAAGCAGAGGTGCTACTTACTGGCTTGCTGCCTGTGGCTTGCTCAGTTAGCTTATAGAATCCCGCCCCACCTGCGCACGCACGGATGGCTCCCTCTACAATGGACTGAGTCCTCCTGCACTGATCACTAATTAAGAAAACTCCTTAGAGTCAGATCTTACGGAGACATTTCCTCAATTGAGGCTCCCTTCTCTTTGATGACTTAGCTGGTATCAAGTTGACAAAAAGCCAACCAGTACAGGATTGAAAATATGTCCACACAAATACCTGTACATAAATACTCAATGCTATTCAAGAAAGCTAAAATGTGATCATAAATTTCATCAGTTTAAAAGGAAATTCAGCAATAAAAGAATAATGAACTGATAGAACGTTGGATGAATTTTGAAAACATAATGCTGTATGAAAGATCATATACAATATGATTCTTTTAAATGAAAGGTTCCAACTAGGCAAATCAGCCAATGGCTGCTAGGTCCTGGGAGAGGAATGAGAGTGGTTACTAATAGGCTCAGGGTTATTTTGGAAAGTGATGATGAAATAGTCTACTGTTAGTGAGATAGCTAATGATTTTGATTTTGTTTTCAAAAAATATTTTTTTAGGGGCTGGAGAGATAGCTCAGAGGTTAAGAGCACTGGCTGCTCTTCTAGAAGTCCTGAGTTCAATTCCCAGCAGCCACATGGTGGCTCACAACCTTCTGTAATGAGATCTGGTGCCCTCTGCTGGCCTGCAGACATACATACAGGTGGAACACTGTATACATAATGCATAAATAAATCTTTGAAAGAGTTTTTTTAACATTTATTTGGGCCTGGGATGGGGTTGTGTCTGTCGTGTTGTCCGTGGGGTGAAAAACAAGAACTTTCAGCAGTTAATCCTCCTCCTTCCAATGCGGTAGGTTCTTAGGGATTGAACTTAAATTCTCACCAGGCCCTTGTTTTGTTTTTGAGACAAGATTTCATTGGGTATGTAGCCCAGGCTTGCCTCTAACTTGGGATCCTCCTGTTCTAGCCTCTCGAGTGACAAGGTTAAAAGCTTGCATGGCAGGAATTTACCTGCTGAACCGTCATGTCTGCCTGAAAATGTACATTTCTATTTTCAACTGAATTTAAGGAAAAAGAAAGAAAAAGGAAAGGAAGAAAGAACAAACTATTTATGGGGGTGGGAGCGCATGCCATGGTGCGTGCATGGAGGTCAAGTGAGGGTAGGCAGCCTCTCCCTTGCACCATGAGCATCGAAGCCTTGTCGTCAAAGATGCTGACTGCAGCTTGACTTGTTTCTTGTTTCTTTTTCCATAGCACAGTTGCAAGAATTCAGTTCCGGCTGCCTGATGGTTCTTCCTTTACAAATCAGTTTCCTTCCAATGCGCCATTAGAAGAAGCCAGGCAGTTTGCTGCACAGGTGAGCTCATACGTGTGGGTTTTCAAATCTTTCAGGAGAAGCTCCAAAGCGGAACTTGAATTACAGGAAATAGCCTGAGATGGAGAGGGTAGATGGAGTTTCTATATGTAGCCCTGGCTGTCTTGGAACTCAAGATGTAAATCAGGCTGGACTTGAACTCACAGAGATGTGCCTGCTTCTGCTTCCCAAGTGGTGGGATCAAAGAGGTATGCCACCATACCCAGCTTTTTTTTTTTAAAGCAGGGGCAGGAGGATCCCTGTGAGTTCAGGATCAGCTTGGTCCATGTAACAAGTTCCAGGCCAGCCAGGTCTGGTGGTAACAGTGAGACCCTGAGACCCTCTTGTGCTCTGAATCCCTGACTCTGAGATTATATGTTCAGTATGGTTCATTGACCATTTATATCTCATAGGAACCCTTTTAAAATTTATTACTTTTTATTTTATGTGCATTGATGTTTTGCCTGCCCGTATGTGGGTGAGGGTGCCAGGTGCTCTGGAACTGGAATTACATAGTTAGGAGCTGCCATGTGGGTGCTGGGAAGTGAACCTGGGTCCTCAGGAAGAGCAGGCAGTGCTCTCATGAGTTTGAGGTAACTCTCTTAAAGTTACATACAGGCATTCCGTAGAGAAGGTGAGGGTTAGTGCATACTACTGTAGGAAAGCCAGTATCACAGTAAAGCCACTCTCACAAACTTTGTTCCCCGGTGCACATAAAATTATGTTTATACTCTATGATAGCTAAAGCTGTACTATTATTAGATCCAAAACCAAACAGAAAAGGATGGAGAGGTGTCAGTAGTTAAAAGCAGTAGGTGCTTTTACAGAGGACCGGGATTTGACTCCCAACACCTACATGCAGCTTGCAACCATCAGGAATGCCAGTTCTAGGGGATCCGACTCCTCTTCTGGCCTCTGTGAGCACCAAGCAAAATGCCCATGACTCATAAAAGTCAAAAAAGTTAAAAACAAAGATGTTTACAAAAATACCAAGTGGAGTCCTGGCATGGGGGTGCGTGCTTTTAATCCTAGCACTTGGCAGAAAGAAGCAGACAGATCTTTTTTAGTTCAGGGCCAGCCTGGTCTACATTGTGAGTCCCAGGACAGTCAGGACTAAAGAGACTCTGTTTTAAAACAAAACAAAACAAAAAACCAAATGTGACAGAGACGTGGGTACCTGAAAGTAGCTTTATTCTTGGTGGTCAAAATACAAAATGAGTTGAGATGTCCATCAAGTTAGGAAAAGACAGTGTGCGGTGTATATATAAAGCAAAATAAGGTAGGTAGTTATTACAGTCTTTCTGTATGTTGAATCTAGGTTTTTATGTACATTTGAGTGTGTATATAAGTATGTATACATAAAACAAGAAAGTAGAAGGGGTACTACTGAGGTAAAGAAAGACTAGCCGGACTTGGGAGAGAAGGAGTGAGAGAGAAAAGGGTTAGTGGATATGAACTTGGATATGTTCTATAAAATACTGTGTCATAATTAAGACCCATTTTGTACACGAAACTAAAAACAAAAGACAAAAGAGCATGTGCTGTTTGATCAGAAGGTGAAATAGGAAGGAAAAAAAAATTATCAAACAGTGACTAAAACCATTTGTCAGTGTTTGATAACGTGAATTTGATTCCTGGAACCCACTATGAAAGGAGACGACCAACCCCTGAAAGTTGTCTTCAACACACGTGTTCCCACATTCACACACACCCACACGCAAACATCACACACAATAGTCATAGATTAAAATAGGAAAAAAACTGTACAATTCTGAAATGGGTTTGCCTATATATTAAGGGAAATAATGGCCACTGTTTTTTTTTTTTAATGTATGTATTTGGAGACATGAGCTTAATGTGTATGCCGACTTCTTTATAAGAGATACTGGTAACAGTCCAAGTGTGTGTGGGAGTCATTAGCCTGAGTTTCCCAAGTGCTAGTGAACTTCAGCTGCTGCAAGATTTGTTAAAGACACAGCAGCCACTTTGTAGCTTTGGGGAGACATGTGTGCACCACAGCACATGTGTGGGAATCAGAGGGCCACTTGAAAAGTCAGTTCTCTCCTGGGCACCTAACTCAGGTTGTCAGGCATGGCAGCAAGCACTTCTCACCAGTGAGCCCTGCAGCCTGTCCACAGAAGAGCGCTGCTGCTCACCCACACACACAGCCTCCATTTACCTGCAGCAGTCGAATAAAGTAAGACAGTGGCCATACTTCAGGTGTTAAAAGCTTCTTTAGACCATTTGGATTTGCTTTGTCTCACCTACTTTTTGAAACTTTTTTTTTTTTTTTTTGCTAAGTGATTTTTAAATTTATGTCTAATTGAACTTTGTAAATTAAGGCAACTTTAACAGTCATTCCAGAATGTAAAATGATGCACATTGCTGGTACCTTGTTTTTTAAAGGCATCTTTTTTACGGTTTAAAATACACTTCTCTGTTGCAGACCGTTGGCAACACCTATGGTAATTTTTCACTGGCTACCATGTTTCCCAGGAGGGAGTTCACCAGGGAAGACTATAAGAGGGAGCTGCTGGACCTGGGGCTCGCCCCCAGTGCCTCCGTGGTGCTGCTGCCGGTACGTGCACACCCCTGCGCTCTGCCCTTTGGGTTCTCTGTCCATCCTACTCTTGGTCATTAGACTTGGCAGGAGAGAAAAGGCTGTGGGTAATTAAAGTACAGAGTAGCCAAATTAGATCAATTTATAGTACATTTATTCTGTATTTTATAAATTTTCCAGCTAATGTCTTGTGAGGCTTTGAATTTTCAACTGTTTCATATGCAAAAATATTAACAGAAGAGCTGGGTGGTGGTGGCACACGCCTTTAGTATTAGCACTCGGGAGGCAGAGGCAGGTAGATCTCTGTGAGTGCCAGGACAGGCTCCAAAACCACAGAGAAAACCCTGTCTCGGGGAAAAAAAAAAAAAATCAACAGAAGAAAACAAATACTGAGTTGTTTTCTGTGAACTCTTAGCCTATGATTCTACTGTCTACCACATTAAAAACATGTAACATAAAGTTAACATTTAATTAAAGTATAGCCTTTTCTTTTGATATAGGATCTTATTGTGTCCAAGAGCTTACTGTCTTGACTAGACTGGCCTTGAACTCAGAATCATCCTGCCTCTGAGTGCTAGGACTAAAGTCGTCTGCTACCACATCCAGTAAATATAGCACTTTCATCTCTCCCGGAGAAAAGAGGCTCAGGAAGCTGAGATGTTGCCAAGGTCCTATGTGAAGTACCAACTGGGTCTTTAAATCCTGGTCAGTGTAGTTTTCCCTGCTCTAAACCAGAGTAGCCATCAACTTGAAACTGCCCTGCAATCAGAATTTCATGGTGTTCACTGGATTTGAAATCTTAGTCTTTTATTACTTGTTTTCTATGTTTTTTTAACCTTTCTTTAATTAGTGAGACTTTTATTATCACATTGTTAATTTTATTGCCGAAGTTTACTTTTCTTAAAAACAGCTGGTTCACAGAAGAGAGATGGCTTAGCAATTAAGAGAAGGTGCTGCTCTCCTAAATGATACAGGTGAAGTTCCCGGCACACAGCGGCTCACAGCTGTCCAGTTGTCGAGGATGTGATGTCCTTTTCTGATCTCCCTGGGCACCAAGCACACACGTAGTACACATACACAACATAGACAAAACATTAATACACAGAAGAGTCGATCTTTTTTATTTATTTCTTTACTTTTTGATTCAGCCAAGTTTGGTGGCATACCATACCTCCTTAGTTGCAGCATGGATCTCTCTTGAGTTGAAAGCCAGCCTGGTTCACATAGTGCGTTCCAGGCAGTATGTGTTACAATGTGAGATGGAGAGATGGCTCACAAGTTAAGAGCACTTTGTGTTTTTGCAGAGAACCCAGTGTTTGGTTTCTAGTGCCCACATGGTGGCTCACAACTATCTGTAACTCCAGTTCCAGAGCACCTCATGTCCTCTTCATACCTCTGTGGGCTCATGCACGCATTCGATGCACATACATGCATTAAAGACACACACATACACATAAAATTAATTGCTTTATTTAAAAAGTGAAAACAAATGGGGGCAGTGGTGGTGCATGCCTTTAATCTCCGCACTTAGGAGGCAGAGGAAGGCATACCTCAGTGAGTTCCAGGACAGCCATGACTACACAGAGAAACCCTGTCTTGGGGGGAAGAAAAAAAAAAAAAAAAAAAGTAAAAATAGCCAGGTGTGATGACAGAGGCAAGCAAGGCAGATCTTTGTGAGTTCAAGACCAGTCTGGTCTACAGAGTGAGTTCCAGGACAGCCAGAGCTACATAGTGAGAGCCATCTCGAAAAATGGAAAGAAACAAAGACAGACAGCTCTAGTAGTCCTGTGAGTTCATGGACACTTGGAAAGAGCAATAAAAGATGACCTGGACTGAGACAGAGTCAGTAAGGAGAATCTCATTTCCTGATCGAAGAAGCATGGAAAACCTAAGTGTGATTCGATTGTGCTGATAGACTTTACTTGCTTGCTTACTTCTCTCTCTCTTTTTAATTTCTAGGCAGGACGGCCAGCCACATCCATTGTCCATTCTTCCAGTAGAGACATTTGGACATTACTGGGGACGGTGCTTTATCCATTCCTGGCCATATGGAGACTAATTAGCAATTTTTTATTTAGTAATCCTCCTCCTGCACAGGCTTCAGCAAGAGCCACATCCTCAGAGCCTTTAAACCCTACATCATCCAATAAGTCAGAGAAAAGGTACATGTTTTCACTTTCTCTGTTGGTAAAATACCCATGCTAGAATTACTAATACGGATTTTCCTCCCTGGTATGTAATATCTTTCTTGCTAGCCAATATGTTGCCCTGGCTGGCCTAGAACTTGTTATGTAGATTAGGCTGGCCTCACACACAGCCTCATCTGCTCCTCCTCCTCCTCCTTTCTGCTTCCCAAGTGTAGGATTAAAGGTCTGTGCCGCCACACCTAGTCGTGTTGCTAGCCATGTTTTGCCTAATACAGTGCCACTGGTTACTTACAGTCCTGCATAATTTCTTTATGGGAATCTGTGTATAGAGGATTTTAATCTGATTTTTCTATTACCTACTGGCTGATTTCCTTGTCTGGGTCACTCAGAAGAAAATGACACTGAAGAAAACAAGATACTCCCTTGAACTTGGTGCCTCTAAGGCAGACTCGTTGGGGTAATAGTAATTTCTGGCATTTGAGAGCCTGATGGGCAGGCTGGTGGGGATCAGGAATTTGGGTCCTTTCTAGGCAACACCGTGAAACCCCGAACCAAACGGAAATTGAAAAACAAGAAAAGAAAAAGGAAAATGGTGCCTTTAGACTTATTTTAGTTCTTTAACCAAGAGGCCTTATTTTCATGGTAGATGAGACATTGGTTTACAGGCAGCACTGACAGCTCTAGTCCATGCTCTGACGGCACATTTATTCTAAGCGGGTTAACAGGAAGAGCTGTGCAGGAGGTGAGGTGTGCCACCGTCTGACGAAAGGCACCCTTCCTTGTTAAACTCACAGTCAGCGTTTGTCTTGAAGGGGGTGAGGTGTTTTGAAACGAATGGTTTCATAAAGCTCAGGCTGTCTTCTTAACTGTCTATGACTTTGAATTCCTGATCCTCTGACCTCCATATCCCAAGTACTGGAGTTAAGTTGTCCCCGCTACACTCCCACTTCTCCTGGGCCCATGATAGACGTTGTAGCAAATCTACCAGCCCTGGAAGGCATTGCTGTACTGTCTGGAGAGACCTAGTCTGATGTTCCACTGATGGACTGGATGGTGATTTGCCTGAGTACTGCAATAAGCTGATAATGGCCTTTATCTTGAGTGTTAGTCAACAAGATAAATAACACCTTTAGTCTTACTGAAGAGTGGGTGGAAATACACTAATTACTATAGTATGCAATAGAATGCAATGTGAACTGTTAAAACTTTTCTCAAGTGAGGAAAAGGGGCTTGGATTTGAGACAGGGTAGAGTGTTTATGTGAAAGGGTAAGGCTTTTTTATGTTCCACCATTTTTCCATTTTTCTGTTGTTAATAAAATTGGTTAAACTTGTGGCTGCAGCAGTGGCAACACACTCCTTAAATCCCCACACTCGGGAGGCAGAGGCAGTCAGATCTCTGAGTTTAAGGCCAGCCTGGTCTACAGAGTGAGTTCTCGGACAGTTAAGACTAGGCGGAGAAACCCTGCCAAACAAACAAATTCTTTTAACTTAGACTCTTTCCTTCCTGTTTGTTCTTTGTTGGAAATCATTGGTAAAGGTTTTGAAAGGATTACAAGTGACTGACCAGAACAGCTGGAACTTCCTATAGCTTTTAGGGTGGTCTGTAGTTATGTCTTACTATGTGTGTCAGCTTGTATGAGGTTCTTAAATTTAGTTAGCAAATGATCATATTCTGAAGTTTAAGTAAGTCACCAGGAAAATGAATAATATGATTTGGCTGATTTGACTTAGAACTGGGAAGATTAAATTATTAAAGACTAATAAGATTGATTGTCGTAAGAGATGCAGATATCGCCCATAGGCTTCATTGTTGAGCTAAAAGTAAGATATAGCAGAAATGTGAAGAAACAGCTTTGTATTGTTTGTATTTTATGTCACCTCTCCTCTTTTCCCTCTTTTTCGTATCAGGGAACCAGTCCGAAAAAGAGTGCTGGAAAAACGGGGGGAGGACTTTAAAAAAGAAGGGAAAATATACAGACTGAGGACTCAGGATGGCGGCGAAGATGAGAACAACACTTGGAATGGAAACTCTACGCAGCAGATGTAGTATAGCCGGCGGTGTGCGCAAGTGTGCGCAGTCACCACTGTCCCCGGGGCTCCACTCCGCTACACTTCGGCTACAGGAGTGGGCCTGCTTACGATTTCACAACATGTATAGTCTTTATTTCTGCTTAGAGGTTATGAGTTAAAGTTGTTTAACCTGAAAAAGTCAAACATGAAACAGCTAGATGCTGGGTCCTTGCATAGGGTAACCAGCTGCTCGCCCAGCCGCCTACCAATTCCTACTCAAACTTTACAGCCCTCTAGCCCAGTGTTCCATTTAGACTACTTTTTGCTGCAAGACTTTTAAGCCACACAACGTAATTGGTATGTCACTGGGTAATCTGACCCTAGAGCACTTCAGCTAGCTGATCAAGTGATAACCGATGTTAGCATTTCTCTTTGCACTCACCAGCTGCAAACAAAATCTTGTAGTTTTTGGTCTTACTTAAACCTTGAATAAAAAAGTTTTCCAAAAATGAGATTAATCTTATTTTTGCTGTAAGCATCTTTCTGTTGTGCAGGGTCCAGGTCACTTTTCTCTGACTTTTCTGCTCCCAGTGCTGCCCTGAAGATGTCAGCAAAATAGCTGGCTACCTTCCTTTAAAAAAGAAAAATCCAGGGACTCTAGATCTTAATGGACTCCACGTCTCAAGTGTTCTAGGTCACTGAGGCATGTGTTTTATAATAATCTGTTCTCATCAATGTGGAACAGATTAGTTGTGCACTCACATTTGTACTAGTTTCACATTCAGTAATGACTTCTAGGACCCAAGTGTAGGATTAGAGTAGAGTTCAAAGACACAGCTTCCTGCACTGTGGCTATTCCTAAGCATTGGGAAGACATGCTCCAGCTTACTGCTGCTTCCACCAAAAGTCGTGAGGTTTGAAACATGGGGTATGTGTGTCCATTCCTCTGTTCTTAGAGTGTCTGTGTGTCAGGGAACCCTGACTTGGACTTGTGATAGGAGGAGGAACTTTCTCCCATGTGGGGTAAGAGGCTTGTGAGATAGTAGTGCTGGTAGGAAGCATCTGAAAACATGCCCAGAACTTTAAATGTTCCATACTTTGACACAGTAACTTTCTCTAAGTAGTGATCATCATTACAAAAGTTTAGCTATGTATGCACCTAATTAATAGCTAATTTCAAAACTGGAAACAGCTAAACGCCCTCTGTGGACATAATTTCTGTTGAGAAATGGTACATACTAATGCAAAACTTGCCATGTTTACTGAATGCCTGCTGTGTGTTAAAAGAAGGTAAGAGACATAGCATAGGCATAGGATGAGCCAGCTTTGTAAGTTTTGTATTTAGAGGACAGTATGTTAACGTGTATGTAAAGAAGACATTGTTAATGGATAGCTCTATGTCCTAGTTCTCGTGTACTTAAATTTCTTCAGTCTTCTGCAGTGATCATATTATGTACATTATTTAAAGAGAGTTTTGCCAGGTATAGTGGCTCACACTTAAAATCCCAGCTCTTAGGAGTCAGAGGCCGTCTGAGTTCAAGGGCTAGCCTGGTCTATATAGCAAGTTCAGGCCAGCCAGGGCTCCAAGGTAAAACCTTGTTTCAAAACAACAAAAATGTGAGCTCTTAAATTTTTCTGGCAACTGTCTGATTTAAAATCTAGTCTTCTAAAAATATAGCAAGCTGGGTGAGGCATCTCATGTGTGTAGTCTGAGTACTTGAGAAGAGGAGGCAGGAGTACCAAAAGTTCAAGATTATCCTCAGGTACAGGTTCAAGTCCAGCCTAGGCTGAATAAGATAGCAATAGCAAGGCAATATATGATTTTTAAAAACACTTTCAAATGCATATGAATCCTGGAAAAACATTAAGTACCTCAAGTTTGTCTTGCAGAAAATCAAATACAAATCTTAAAATGTATATAATTCATGTTTCAGTAAGAGGATTCCTCCTTAACTTTAGCTCTTACAAAAGTACACATGGTTAAAAAAGCTCTAAAATATAAGAAAATGGTGTCTCTGTCCTGGCATCTACCATTCCCCAAGATAACCTCTATTAATAATTTCTAATGTAATTTTCAGAAAATTTTATGCATAAGTAAATATGTAACCTTTATTTTTAAATAAATGGGATCATATTGTATGTACTGCCCTGTTCTTGCTCCTTCCTTACAGTCTGGAAGACCCTGACCTGTCCACACACAGCTCGCTGCCATCCTTCCTACTGTCTGCTGAACGTAAGGCCCCAACTGATTACCCACCGTTGGTTGTATTCCATGCTTACTAAAAATTATTTGGTGTGAGCCAGACAGTGGTGGTGCACACTGTTAACCCCAGCACTTGGGAGGCAGAAGCAGGCAGATCTGTGAGATCAAGGCCAGCCAGGTCTACACAGTGAGTTCCAGGGCTACACAGTGAAACCCTGTCTCAAAAATTGGAAAGAAACCAAAAAAAAAAAAAATAAATAAAAAAATTGGTTAGCCAGTTATGATAGCAGAAGGTTTTCGTCCCAGCATTATGGAGACAAAAGGAGGAGTCTCTGAGTCAGCTTGCTCTTCCCAGTGAATTCCAGGCTGACTCCAGTTACACAGTGGGACCATGTCTCTAAAACAAAACAGAAGTCGAGTGTTTGGCTTTTCTGTTACAAACATGAGCACCTAGAGGGGAGATGTATTCTGTCTGAGAAAGGGGATCGTAGGGCATAGTTTGTTACCGTAAAGGATATTTGAGGGTTAGACTCTGAGAGATGCCAGGTGAGCTCTTTTAAGGGCTGTATGAGTTAACATACTTCTCCATCAGTGTGTGTGACTGGACCCCATTGCTATGCCTCTGTACCATCCTTCACCTTTGTCAACACTATAGATGAAGGTTATGTGTATTTATATGAATGGTCATGAACTTTGGGGGTGGGGGTTGAGACAAGGTCTCACCACAGGCTTACTGTGTAGACCAGGCTGGCTTTGAACTCACAGGGATCTGTCTCTCTGCCTCTGCCCCTGAGTGCTGGGACTACGAGTTTGCAGCATGACTATTGAGATGCCATCTTTGATGCTCCTGGCCATGCTGACTTATTTTGAAACTGTCCTCCAGTTTTACTTTTGTATTTTTCCTACTGATTTGTAAAAATTCTGTGCACATAAGAAAATCCTTTACTCTGAGCAGTGGTGGATCTCTGTGAGTTCAAGGCCAGCCTGGTCTACAGAGTGAGTGCCAGGACAGCCAGGGCCACATTATTCTAAAAAAATAAAAATGGAAGTTCCTGACTGAGGAGCTAGAACCCGTGGGTAGGACTTTTTTTAAGATAATGTATACTATGGATGGGTGTTTTGCCTACGTGTGTTTTTGTGTGCCGTATGCATGCAATACACACAGAAGCCATTAGATTCCCCAACAGAGCATTGGATTTCCCCAAACTCAAGTTTGAGACCATTGTTAGCTGCTGTATGGATGCTGAGAATCAAACCCAAGTCCTCTGGAAGAGCAGTCAGTCAGAGCTCCTAACTCCTGAGCCATGTCTTTAGCTCCCTGGATAGGAAACTTCTATGGATATACCTTAGGTTAGGAATGCTTGTTAAGAAACAAAAGTACAGACATAATCACTCTTATCTTTTAAATTTTTACTGTTCTATGGATGTGGGTATCTTGCCAGCATGAATGTCTGTGCATCACGAGTGCCTGGTTTCCAGGGAGCCCCAAGAAGGCATTGGAGCCCCTGAACTGGACTCAACCAACTGCTATGTGGGCATTGGGAACCAGACTCAGGTCCCCTGAAAGAGAAGCTGGTATCTTAGTTGTTGAGCCGTCTCTAACCACATAATCTTTTAAAATTAGCTAAAAACTGGGGGTGAGGGGCTAGGAATTGAACCCAGGTCTTTGAATCTGATGGGCACGTGTTTACCACCATGCTGTCTACATCCCTGCTCCCTCTCACCCCCAGTCAGGATTTCACGACGTGATTGTGTCTGGCCTCAAACTGCCTCCTGAGTGCTAGGATTGTGGACAGACATGTACTATCATGGTTAGATCTGCTCTTTATTTATTCATTTAGTTAAGTGTCTACCATCAAACACTGTCTACCATCAAGCACACAGACCCACCAGACAGCTGAGTCATTTCCACAGGGTACCTTGCAGGCTTCGCAGAGTCCAGAGAAATCCCCCGTACTGAAGATGTTTTCATTTCCATTGAGAACTTGAAAAGCTTCACGATGGAAATCACCTCCCACGGTGTAGGAGGCCTTGAGGAGAGGTCCACTGTGCTAGCAGACGTGTCTAAAGAACCCAGGCTTCTCTGCACATCTGAGGAGGGGTGACTCGTCAGAAGGAAGAAATTGGACTCAGACTGTGTTGGCTGGGCTGTGTTTCCCTTTGCTTGGAGCGCTTGCAGTATTTGTAGAGCAGAAATGCCAAGCTACAGACAGCAAGCAGCAGAAGAGCGAAGAGCACATACAACGCCGTGTGTGCTTCCGTTTTGCCCAGCATCAGTCCCAGGAAGGGCACGCCCAACTTCACGGGGCTGCCAGTGGGTTCAGCTTCTAGGAGAGGACAAGGGCTCAGCTCAGGCTCCGGCACTATTAGCTGCCAGACTGCCACAGCTCTGGTAAGGTCCTCTAATCCTGCATGGTGCCTTCCCATCTCCCCACCCCCTCTCCCCCAGCATACAGAGCAGAAGAAGCTCATCACTGTGGTGTCGGCATGGGTCCCCTTCACTGTTGGGTTGTTTTTACAGTTGTTGGCGTGTGCGTACCATGATGCTCGTGTGGGGGCAGAGGACAACTTTTCAGGAGTTCTCTCCACTTTGGGTCCCTAGTATTGAACTCACACCACAGCACTTTTACCTACTGAGCTGTGAGCCATCTCACTGTGACCGCTCTCCACACACACACACACACACACCTTTTCCCCAGATACTGGTCACATGGAGCCCAGACAGGCCTCAAGAGAGCTAGATTGCCGTAGTCGATCTTGACCTTCAAATTCTACTGTCTCTACCTCCTCGGTGCTTGGATTACAGAGCTATGCTACTGTGCCATGTGCGTGGTGCTGGGTACTGCACCCCCATCATTGTGGACATGCTAGATGAGCTCTCTACCCACCGAGCCACATACCCAGCCCAGTTTTAAGCATCATTTTGGGCAACTAAACTACATCCTGAATTGGATAATGGTCTTTTTTTGTAATTGTCATTTATATTTTTTAGTCACCTAATAAGTACTAGCTCCAGTGTTTACACAATCCTTTAATTTGACCTACAAACTGTCTGGAAGCCTTTATCCTTCTCAAGGAAGGTGACAAAGAGAGGTAGGACTGGAGGAATCTAGATGTGCTCATTCCTACAGTAGAGCCCAGTGTCTACGGGTAGACAGGCTCTGGAGAGTCCTGTAGCAGCCCTGCTAATGAATGAAGGGGACAAAAAGGTAGGAGAAGGCCAGGAACTAGAGGAAGATGGGTGCAGAGAGCAGCTCCCTCTCACCCTTGACCCTTCAGTGTTGGTCCCTCCCAGCGCCTCCTCACCCTCTGGTTGGTTGAGACAAGGATGAGGTCCTTGTGCAGGGTCAGGAAAGCCATTGCAGCGGATTACAGAGGCGTAGAAGTTGGCTGATGCCTTGGGGATCCTTGGCAGAGAAGGGTCAGAGCGGTTCACAAAGTGCACACCAAACCTCTCTGCAAAGCCTGTGGCCCATTCGAAGTTGTCCATCACGCTCCACAGTGTGTATCCGCGAAGGTCCACCTTATCCTGCACAGCTGCTCAAACACAGACTTGGTGTGAACACCGGTGTGCCAGCCTGCCTGAAGCCGGGCTCGTTGTTGTCCCCATTGTCCTGCTTTGTAGAGCATGAGTTCCAACTCTGAGGCCCCTTCCTGTGTGCCAGCAGGTCCTCTGCAGTGGGCATGCCAGGGCCACTGGTATCTTTCTAGAAAGGCTCAGTTCTGAATGGAACTCGGAAAGCCTGAGCTGCCTGCATAACTCTTCTGTAGCTCATGGGATTGGTCTGAGTCAGGCCCTCGAAATTCTACCCATGGAGCAAGCAGTGGGCACACTTAGAGGCAAAAGATGTGAGCTGTAGTAAGACCTCCTGGAGCCCAGGGTTTACATACACGTCACACGCATGGTTTGTAGCTCTGTGTCCATGTGATTGCTATGTGTGGGTGCAGAGGTGAGCCTCAGGTGTTATCCACCTTGTTCTTTAAGACAAGTGGGCTAGGCTGGCCAGCCAAAGAACCCCAAGGTCTCCCATTTCCTCCCTTCCCAGTGCTGGGATTACAAGCACCCACCACCACGCCCAGCTTTCCAAATGGTGTCTGGGATTGAATTCGGGTCGTACCATTGTACAGTGACCACTCTACCAACTGAGCTACCCCCCACAGTCCTTTTGCCTTGCAGACAAAAGGCCCTAGAGCCAGCCAGCTAGCAGGCAACTCTTGGTCTGCTGACAGAAGAGTAATGTGCAGAGAAGGCACACAGCAGGAAAGACTGAGGGTTGCAGAGGACTAGGGCCAGGGCCTAAGGCGGAGCCAGTTCAGGCTTTACTTGCTGAGGGTAGGTAATGTAGGATGGAAAAAGACCTCAGATTTTAGCCTCAAACAAATGCTCAAACTCATTCAAGCAAAGGGCCTTCTCATTAGTGTCCCTGAGGGTGCCAGCTGCCCTCCTACAGACCCTGTGGGGCTCCAGCAATGAAGGGGTTCTGAAGGGGCTCACTGGGGCCAGGCAGGCCAGAGGTGGAAGTTCTTACCTTTGAGGGCCTCATTGATGTAGCTGCGGAGGTAGTAGATCCTGTCGGTGTCATTGAGTTCTAGGTCTCCCCGTCTGGACACTCCATTCTCTGTGACGTAAATTGGAGGGTTGTTGTATTCCTCCTTCAGCCAGTTCAAAATCCTCCGGAAGCCAAAAGGGGTCACCTTCAGCCAGAAGGAGCCAGAGACTGGCCAAGAGCTGTCTGCAGTGGAGGCAACTCCCCTGAAAGTTCACAAGGTAAAGATGAGGTCTTGTGTATAAGGCGCTGGAGATGGTCTCAGTTGTACCTTCCGTTCCTATTCACTAAAGTGAACAGCTCCTTATGTCCCCAGCTTCTGTCTCCTGCTGAAATGGGTCCCCAAATCACCTGTCCAGTTAATGACCCCCCACTCTGGAGACCCTCATCTGTGTAGTGACGGGGCAGACAGATGGGGACCACTCCAAATGTCCACATCCCTGACCCTTCTGGAATGATGGAAAAGAAAGGGGGATGTGTGGTGGTGGAGGAATGGCCGCTGGAGGGAGACACAGGCTGGCATATGATGAGCTGACTTGCATCTCATAGGATCTGGTGGAGGCTGCTGTGGAGACAGTCTCAGAACTGCAAGATTGGAAGGGAGCAAGCAGAGGGTTCCAAGGAGGGGTGGAGGATGTGAGGCTTGTTTGTGAAGACAGAGCCAGAAAGCGGTAGGTGTGAAGATGCAAACAAAGGCTGGAGACGCATCTCAGTAAAGTGCTTGCCTTGTAAGCATGAGCCCACGTTCTTAAAAGGTGGAAGCTGGGTGTGGCAGCACCTGTTTATCACCCCAGTGCTGGGAAGGTGGAGACAGGCAGACCCCTCTGCACACACACATACAGGAAAGGTTCAAAAAGATTCATGGGCGAATGTAGAACCCTTGCTAACTACATAAATTGCAACTAATAAGAAAATATGCATCAGTGTCCTTTCACATCACTTCTGACGTCATTCTAGCAAGAATTTATTTTTGTCTCCCTATGTCTCCTCCATGAGCATACACTATTTCTATTATATGGCACAGACATAGCAATCTTTGTACTGAAGGCCAAGGACACGTGTTAGGGAAAGCAACTGGGAGGTGCAATGTTGCCTGGCTGTTACTTGCTGTAGCTCTCAAGCAAACCCTGGTCTGCATACCATCTGGCATGTTCTGAGGCCAAACAGGCTTGAGTCCAAGCTGGGCAGGGGACCCTTTGTGCCTCGGGTGCCCTGCAGGTCGGGTCGTCTTACCTGTCTGCATCAAAGGATGAGATGGCTGCAGAATAGTTGAGGTTGTAGGCCAGTACAGTGGTGTAGTGGTTGAACCCGAAAAAGTCAAAGGTGCCCTTGATCCTCATCTTCTCATTCTCTGTAAACTCGGGGAGCCTGGGAATAGGAAGCCATTGGGGAAGAAGCTTCAGGAAGAATCACACTTTGAGGAGAGACTTGGGACAGGGTAGGGAGCACTGGGCCCTTCTCCCCAAAGAGCCAGTCTGCCCACTGGCCTCACTGCCTGTGGAAGCCCCTGCAGGCTGGCCCTCACCCACCCCGTCCATCTTCTTCCAACGTTCTGACTTTCACCCTGTATGATAGATTTGAAAGCTAAGGGTGCATCTGAGATAATTGCCTTTGAACTATTCCTTCATGTTCTGAAATCTAGTCTTTGTCATTTGTGCCCTCCCAGCCCTCCCTCTGTTCCTGTGTTTTCCTGGCCTGCTTTATTCACTGTCTTCTGATGCCGAACCTTACTCACAGGGAAGTCTCGAGTCCTGAGTGTCGCACTTTTGTGCTCTGATTATGTCACTGAACTTGTACTTCTCAACCCTTGCTTCTCTCTGGAGTGTAATAGCTCCTCAGCTGGTGGCCTCAAGGCCAAGGCCCTTGTGCCTTCCCTGTGACCCTGCCCTGCCCTGCAGAAGGCTTGCCTCAACTCTCCTGCTTATTCTTACTGTCTGTACTCATAATCCTGAGACACAGACTTCTGCTCCCCCAAGTTCCTGTCTTTCTGAAGGCCCTGCTCCACCCATGCTGACTCCCAAAACCCCAGGTCTGCCAGTCTCCAGGTTTCTCTAGAGTTTTCTTCCTACTGAAGAGCATGAGGAACAGAATCCTACCCATGCCATCACTCTTCCCCGCTGGCCTGTCAGCATCGGGAGGAGCCAGACTCTGCCTGTGGCCCTACTCACTTAGTTCTGACCCAGGTGTGCAATAGTTGCTCGGCTAAGTGCCATGGAGGGACCAGATTGCCCACTTGCATACTGATACATCAGACACATTGGCACAGCCTTGACCTCGGGACCTGCCCTGTACAGGCCAGGTGTGTGCTACAAGGTAAGAACTAGAATGTTTTAACATCCCAACATGGGAGAGGTGGCAGGTTTGGGGGGAGAGACTCAAAGGCTGTTAGGAATGCATACCTGCTGAATTCCTCTCATCCCCCACTAGCACAGGAGCTAGAGGAGAGCTGTGAATTTGTCCCCACAAAGCCAGGGACCATCTTTTTGTGCCTTGATAATGCCACACCGCCAATGCCAACTGGATATTAGTTTTGGAGGCAGGCAGCTGTTGTAGAACATTATTTTAACTTGGCAAAGATGTGTTGCATTTGTTTAATTAGGAAAAGCTGTTTGCTTTGCCTGCCTAAGGTACCTGATTTATCTCATAAAGAGCTGAATAGCCAATAGCTGAGCAGAAAAAGGACAGACCAGGCTGCCAGGAAGAGAGAATAGGAGGAAGAAATCTAGGCTCAAAGAGAAGAATGAGGAGGAACAGGAGAAGGAAGAGGAGAACAAAGGAGACACGTAGACAAGAAGTCAGGCAGCTGAGAGACAGACAGACAGAGAAGCAGTGTAAGTTAGACACACAGAAGTAAGAAAGGCAATAAGCTGAGGCAAAAGAGAAACGGCTTAACTTAAAAGAGCTAGCCAGAGATGTGCCTAAGCTAGGCCAAGAATTCAAAATTGTTAAGTCTTCGTGTCACTATTTGGGAGCTGGTTGGTGGCCCAAAAGAAAAAGCCTGGTACAGGCAGCCTTGTTATGAACATCACTTTGGTGGTGGAGCATCCTGCCCTCACCTTTATTACTCATCTTTAGTAATGAAAGCACCTTGAAAACCATAATGATTGCTGCCCCTCATAGGAAGCTTGCAGAGCAGGGAAGCAGGGATGCTCTGTTGTAAACCACTGCCCTCTGCTGGCCAAACGACAAAGCGCACTTGGCTGACAGTCCCCAAGCAAGGGCCTTCTCTCAGTGTGATAAACCAGAATAGGATGAACTGCATGCTTGTTCTTGGAGTGAGGCAATGGGTTACTTAGGATGGGGCACTCTTGGGACAGTTCCCACACCTGCCCTGGAGAACAATAACAAGAACAGCATCTGTTTCGTCAGGCACATTCCTGTGCCAGGCTCTGAGCTTAGATTTGATGTAATTAAAAAACTTGTTTCTCGCTGGGCAGTGGTAGTGCACGCCTTTAATCCCAGCACTAGGGAGGCAGAGGCAGGTGGATCTCTGTGAGTTAGAGGCCAGCCTGGTGTACAGAGTGAGTTCAGGATGGCCAGGGCTACACAGAGAAACCCTGACTTGAAAAACAAAAAAGTAAGACTTGTTTCTGGGGCTGGAGAGATGGTGAGAACAGAAGCCCTAGGCATGGTGCCCTGCCTGGCGCTGATATATCGTGCACGTCTATGAACACAGCGCTTACCTCGACTTGTTGAGGCCTGCCTCCAGGCTCCTCGCGAGGATGCGTGTCTTCATCACCTCTGGATAATCTCCATTACTGAAGATGGGGTGTGCAAACCAGCCTCCCATGAACTGTGGTGGAGGTAAATACCCGTTGAGGTGACATGGGAGAGAGGCATCTCACCTCTCCCAGGAACCGGCAGGCCTAGCAGAGGCTCCCTCCTGCCAGGGTCTCTACTGAGCATAAGTGTTTGTTTCATCTGTTTGCTACAGACTTCCAGGGACAGTTTAAGCACATTCTTGTTTTGAGAATTAGAAAATTAGGGGCACTGAAGAATTCCTAATGTAGTCTGAGTGGAGAGTGGAGGAAATTAGCTTCAAGCCAGCATGGCATCTAGTGAGACCTACATATAACCAAGCTCTCATCGTAGCACAGACATGCCTCACACTTGCTATGTAGGTAAGGATGACCAAAAACTCCTGATCCTCCTGCTTTAGTCTCCAAAGTGCTAGGCTCACAGGCTCACATCACCATAACCAGTGTTCTGCAGTGCCACGGGCAGAACCTCAGGCTCCATGCATGCTAAAGCAAGCACTCGGCCAAATGAGTTACCTCCCCAGATCCGGATCCAATCTTAAAATTGTCATCAGCAGTGGTAATGGCATTGGCAGTGGTCTGTGCACCTGTGTGTGTGATTTGGAATGGGGACTGGTGCCATGGTAGAGGTCACAAGTCAACTCTGTGGCATCTCATCTCTTTTTTTTAAGCCTGCATGTATGTCCGTGTGAGGGTGTTGGGTCCTCAGGAACTGGACTTAGGGCCTCTGGAAGAGCAGCCTAATGCTCTTAACCACTGAGCCGTCTCTCCAGCCCCATCTCCTTCCTTCTTTATGTGGGTTCTGAGGACAGAACTCAAGTCACCAGTCTTGCATTGGCAAGAACCTTCACCCACTGAGCCATCTTATGAACCCACAGATAATTTCAGACTCAGAACTCAGTGCCTGGCTGGAGAGGAAGTTCAACTGTCAAGCACATTTGCTCTCCAGAGGACCTCAGTTTGGTTTTCAGCACCCAGCTCATGTGGCTCACAACCACTCCTGATACAGATACACTCTCCATATACATATACATACAAGTAAAAATAAAATAAATTGGGTGGTGGTAGCACACACCATTAATCCCAGGACTCTGGAGGCAGAGGCAGGTAGATGTCTGTGAGTTCTAGGCCAGCCTGGTCTACAGAGTGAGTTCCAAGATAGTGAGGGCTACACACAGAAACCCTGTCTCCAAAAAACAAATCTTTTAAAAAAAAAACTCAGCTTCTCATAACTCATCCCCTTTGTCACAACAAGCCTCTCTGTGTGTAAACATTTAATTTGCAGATGAAAAACCCGAAGAACAGAACAGTTAAGCATATCCCCTCAAGCTCACATCAAGAGCGAGCAAAAGTGTGATTACATCTACAGGCTTTGATCCCTGGTCTCCATCTTTCTTTCAAAGCATAGTGGGAGAGAAGATAGTCAAGAAGAGATGGTACCCAAAGGACACACCTGAACATATCTCCTGGCAGCCTCAACGTCCTCCTGCTTGGAGGGGTCCCTGGGCTCAGCCCAGTCACTGCTGATGGTGATGGAAATCACACCTTTCTGGCTGTCTCTGTACTTGTCATTGTAGAGATGCCAAGCCTCAGCGTGAGCCTTTATTAGATTGTGGCCAGCAGTGTATGGAGCTGTGCCAGGCCTGAAGGAGATTCCTGGAAACACATACAGGGATGTCAACAGAAAACATCATCTTCTCTGAGTGTGGGAGGAAAGATTTGATATCTGGGAGACTGGCATTCCTATTCTAGACCTCCCTCCTACTGGATGGCAGACAGTAAGCCAGCCTCTAGTGTCTTTCCCAGAATATGCAGCATAGAGTGCTTGTAAGAAAGGACGCAGAGTGTGTGTGGGCAGCACTATGGGTGAGAAAATGTGCTGGACCTATGTTGGCTTATGTCCCTCCTCTGGGGGACGTCTACCACGATGTATTCTGAGAAGCTGACATTCCTCTAGGGGCCACCATGAAGTCAGGACTGGAGGACACACCCAACAGCGACAGTAACACCACGACAACAAGTGCTCAAGTTGAAATGCCAACTAAGAGCCACAGAAGATGCATCCATCTGGGTTTGAGAAATACCTCCCCAACCCATTTCAAGCTTAGAGTGCGAGTGGGGTTGGTGGTGTGTGTAGGGACATTTGCTAGCGTGTGAGTACAGGCAGAGGCCAGAGGACAGCCTTAGGTCTCACTCACAGACAGACCATCTTCTCTGAGACAGGGTCACTTGTGGGCCTAAACTAGGCTACACTGAGTGACCAGTGAGCCCATCCCTGCTCTTTCTGTTTGTTCTGTTTTGGGCATGGGTTCTGGGAAGAGAACTCAGACCCCCATACTTGCATGGCAAGCACTTTACCAACTCACCCCTCTCCCCAGGCCCGTGGTTTCCAACATGCTGCCTGGCCATGACTTCCCATTGCCACCTGGATTCTAGGTCTCAATGAGTTGAGACTGTTATGACCCAAACAGCTGACAAGTTGTACCTACGGCCTTTCTTTACCTGGGGCAGACACTCCACTGCCATAGCCATGGGCAGCAATGACGAAGGGCTCATTCAATGTGATCCAAAACTTCACCTTGTCCCCCAGCCTCAGGAAGAGCACATCTGCATACTCCTTAAACAGCTGCACAATCGTCTCATTCTCCCAGCCCCCGATGTCTTGCAATGCCTGGGGCAGGTCCCAGTGATACATGGTCACCTGAGGGGCAGAGGGAAGCCAGATCAATGTCCTACCAACCATTTCCTCAGGAAGCTAGACAGGAGACATGCAGGAACGGTGACATACATGGGAAGGCTCGGGGATTCCTGAGCTATCTCCAGAAAGGGGAAGAAGACATTTCATTCTTGGTTCTGCACAATGTGAATTTATGGACAAGCCATTGGGTGCTAGGGTGACGGCTCAGCAGGTGAAGGTGCTTGTCACCAAACCTGAAGACCTAGGCTCAACTTCCAGGATCTACATGGCGGAAGTAGAGAGGTCATTCCTGGGAAGCTGTCCTGTGCACACTCGTGTGTACGCACACAAAAACACCTCCCTACCCTTTTGGGGGTTGGCAACATGACTCAGCTGATAGAGTACTTTCCTAGCATGCATGATGCCCTGGCCTCCATCCCCAGCACCACATATATGACATGGTGGTGCACACCTGTCAGCCTAGCACTCATGAGGTGAAGGCAGGCACATAAGAAGTTCAAGGACATCTTCAGCTACATAAAGACTTAGAGGCCTGCTTTGACATAGGAGGCCTTTTCTCCAACATAACCTATCTGAAAAATAAATAAATGGGTATGAGAAGCAGACAGCCCCTTAAAAATAAATAGATTAAATAATAAATAAAAGCCCAGCTGCATTTTGTTTGTAAAATAAATGGGGTCCTGCTGACCACCTGCCTCCAGGAACCACGCCCTCACCTGTGGTGTGATGCCAGCAGCCAGCAGTGCATCTATGAATCGAACGTAGTAGTTGAGTCCTGCTTCATTGATGAACTTGGTGGTTCCGTCTGGGAGGACTCGAGGCCAGGAGATGGAGAATCGGTAGTGGGACACACCCAGGTTCTGAAGGGCCACCACATCCTCAGCAATCTTGTGGTAACTGTCACAGGCCACATCTCCATTGTCATTATTCTCAATCCTCAGAGGCGTGTGGGAAAATGTGTCCCAAATACTGAGTCCTTTGCCATCTGCTCTCCAGGCACCTTCAATCTCAAGAGAACAAGAAGAGGTAGTCTAAGTCATCTGACCAAACGGACTGCCTTCTCCATCATCCTGGGGAGCCTTCTCCACACACCTCACCACCAGTGCCTAAAGTCACCTGCACACATGGCAGAATCACACTGCATTATAGGCATCTTTGTGTGTGTGCGGGCGCGTGCGTGCACGCACGCGACCTAGGTTGACTTTGGACTCTTATGTAACAAAGGAACCAAACACTCTGCTGAGTCACAGCCCCAGTTCCAAGACTGTGTATTTCACTTTAGTTTCCCAGTGAATGCTGGCTCTGGGATCTGGCATATGGTGGGCACTCAAAGTCTTGAGTGAACAATTTCACGTCCCCTACTGCCTCTAACTACAGCTCGGCAAATTGAAGGCTAGTGATGTGGGGAAAGTATTTGTACACGGCTGTTTCTATGCCTTCCTCCCCTGCCCTAGCTCCCTTCCAGTAAGACACTGGAGAGTGCCTGTCTGTGGTGTTCAGTGGGTAGATAGGTATCACTTGTGTGATTTACTTTCAAGCACTTCAACAAATATGGTGTCGGCATTCTAAATAATGTACAGCCAGTCGAGGCTAGAACCAAATGGTCTAATACAGTCTAATGTAACTATAAGAAGCTATATTTATACACACACACAGAGAGATCAAACCTGAGCCCTCATGCAGAGTAAGGGGCCAGCATGCCTGCACTGAGCCACACCCCTTGCCCACTCACCTTAGCTTGTTTTCCAGAGGAAAAATAATAGCATCACACATGTGTTCACCTCCTTTGTCATGAACATAGTAGGAGCCCAATGTCAGAGCTTCAGGAAAAGCCCAGATTGAGTTCAGAGCCCACATATATAGGCAGGCTGTCTGTGTAGATGAACTGAGTGAGAGAGGGGGGCCTCCAGGGAAATGCATTTGCCTGCTTCTTCCTGAACATTCTGTCATGGCTCTACCTGATCCGTCTGGCCCTCCAATTGTCCATCTCAGCCCTTGACAAGGTCTACAGACACCTAGGAGACAGACAAACATCCGACCAATCTGTAAAAAAGTTTCTAGACTGAAGTGACTAAAGTAGGAAAAGTCGCCCTGAATGTGGAGTTGCCGGTTAGAGATTGGAGTTCTGAGTAAAACTGAGAAAGTGAGCTGAGCACCAGCATCCACCTCTCTCTGCTTCCTGACTGTGGATGCCGTGTGACCAGCTGCCTCACACCCCTATCAGGACTCCCCCATCACGATCTCATGATGGGCTGCACCCTTAAAACTGTGAACGTAAGATTAAACCCTCAAGTTGTCATGTGTTTATCACAGCAACAAGACAAGGGACAAGACAGCCCTACCCACACAGACCTAACTGAATTCTGGGGTGTGAGGCACCTGGGTCCTCACACACACACACTGGTCTGCTCGGGTCTGCTGGACCTCTGGCTTGTGTGTGCCTGCCTGTCCAGCACTGTGCAGATGCTGGGCTCCCAGCAGCAAGGAGGAAAGGTAGCCCACTCCAAACTCCTCACCTGATAAGCAGCAGAAGCTGCACTCCAGATGAAACCCTTGGGGAATTCTCCATACAGGAACTCGTCCTCCTTGGCCAGGGGCATGCCATTATTGGTGATGACCTCTGTGTAGTATCTGGCTGAGGCTCTGGCTGTTCGAGGCCTGTTCACATGGTCAAAGTCAACATGATACAGTCCAAACTTGACCGTGTAGCCCAATAGCCACTCGAAGTTGTCCATCAGAGACCAGGCAGAATACCCTCGAAGGTCCACACCATCCAGCCTGTAGGCTAGGATATGACAGAGACCAGACAGAGCTTTAGACAGTAGGCAGAAACCCCGACAAGGCCAGTCATGGGCTAGCACTGGGCTCCAGGCTGTCCCCAAACCACAGAGGAGTGCAGTCATGTGCTTCCTGTGGGAGGAACATGCCGCCTCATCACTTCTGTTTGTGTTCCGTGTGTTTATTTATTTATTATTTATTTACTTTGAGAAGAGTTTTTCTGTAGCTTTGGAGGCTGTCCAGGAACTAGCTCAGTAGACCAGGCTGGCCTCAAACTCACAGAGGCCCTGAGTGCTGGGATTAAAGGCGTGTGCCACCACTGCCCAGCGTTCACTCTGACTTTGCTAGCCTCAATGACCTTACAAGTGTTATTTGTTAAGGGATATGCCTCAGGTCCAAGAGCCTCAGCCCTCCTTACATAGTAATCACACAGTGGGAAGTTCTTGATGTCACTTAAAATTTTTTGAGTCAGGATCTCATGTAGCCCAGGCTGGCCTTGAACTCACTGTACAGTCAAGGGTAACCTGGACTTTTTTCTGGTCCTTCTGTCCCTACCCAACCAGCAGTAGGATTGCAGGTGTGTATCAGCACGCCCACTTTAGGGCTGGGACTAGAGACTAGGGCTTTGTATTGTAGGCAAGCAATTTACTAACTGAGCCACAGCCCCAGCTCTAGAAGTGGACTTACATTTTTATTTATCTGTGTGTGTCAGTATATGTGTGTGAGTATGTGTGTATTTATGTGTGTTTATGTGTGCATCTGTATGTGGTGTGTATGTATGTGTATTCGTTTGCGTGTGAGTGTGTGTGTATGAGTGTTGCGTGTGAGTGTATGTGTTAGAGTGTGTGTATATGTGTGTGTAGGCCAGAACACAACCTCAGATGTCATTTCTTGGGCATCACTCACTTTTCTTTTCCAGAGCCTCTCATTTGACCTAGAGCTTACCAAGCGGGCTAGGCTGGCCAGCCAGAGAGCCCCAAGAACACACCCCTTTCTGTTTCCTAAGCATAGAGATTACACATGTTCCCTGCTTAGCTTTTCCCTGGAAACTGAACTCTGGTCCTCATGCTTGCAAGACAAACACTTTACTAAATGATCCCTGTCCCATGCCCACAAGGGAGACTTTCAGAGTGCCTGCCAAAGCATGGAGACACAGGACACATGGAGGGCAGGAAGACTAGACACATGATGGACGGAGGACAGGGAGGCTGGACACGTGATGGACGGAGGACAGGGAGGCTGGGCACGTGATGGACGGAGGACAGGGAGGCTGGACACGTGACGGACGGAGGACAGGGAGGCTGGACACGTGACGGACGGAGGACAGGGAGGCTGGACACTTGATGGACGGAGGACAGGGAGGCTGGACACGTGATGGACGGAGGACAGGGAGGCTGGACACTTGATGGACGGAGGACAGGGAGGCTGGACACGTGATGGACGGAGGACAGGGAGGCTGGACACTTGATGGACGGAGGACAGGGAGGCTGGACACGTGATGGACGGAGGACAGGGAGATTGGACACGTGATGGACGGAGGACAGGGAGGCTGGACACGTGATGGACGGAGGACAGGGAGGCTGGACACGTGATGGACGGAGGACAGGGAGGCTGGACACGTGATGGACGGAGGACAGGGAGGCTGGACACGTGATGGACGGAGGACAGGGAGGCTGGACACGTGATGGACGGAGGACAGGGAGGCTGGACACGTGATGGACGGAGGACAGGGAGATTGGACACGTGACGGACGGAGGACAGGGAGGCTGGACACGTGATGGACAGAGGACAGGGAGGCTGGGAGGCTTAGTGTGAGGAACTGAAGCCTCATGTACCTTTCAGAGCCTCATTGATATAGGTTTTGTGGTAGAATGTCCTCTGTGTGTCGTCCAGCGTGGGGTTGTCTAGTCCCTGTCCATTCTCAGTGACGTAAATGGGAATGTTGCCATACTCTTCCTTGATCCAGTTCAGCAGCCTCCGCATCCCCCAGGGCACGGCTGCGTGCATTGCCGTGGAGATCAATGAAGAGTCTATATTGCTGACCGTTAGCTCCCGGTCATCATCATAGTTGGGTGGGTTCAGCCTGGGAGTGCTATGTTGCACAAATACAGATGAGTAGGAGTTGAGGCAGAAGACATCCGCGGTACCCATGATGTAGCTCTTCTCTTCCTCCGTGAAGCTGGGCAGGCGGGACTCAGCCAGGTGCTGCAGCTCACTCCTGTTCCCCACATTCCATTTCATGACATCGGGATAGTCCCCGTTTCTAAAAATGGGGTGGGCAAACCAGCCCAGGGAAAACTGCAGCATCCGGTCAGCGGCTTCCACGTCCCTTCGGAGCCCTGGGTTCTTGGGCTCCACCCAGTGAGTGTTGAGGCTCAGTGAAATGACCCCACCCTGCTCCTGCCTGTATTTCTCAGCATAAGTATGGTAGACTCTAGCATGAGCCTTAATGATTACATGGCTGACCCTGTACGGTGCCCGGCCCGGGTCCTGCACATTTGGGGGAAACACCCCTGAACCATAGCTAAACAGTACCAGATACAAGGGCTCATTAAAGGTTATCCAGAACTTGACTCTGTCACCGAAGGTCTTAAAACAGAAGTCTGCATAGCTGTTGAACAAATCAACCATAGATGAGTTCTCCCACCCTCCAATGTCCTGGAGGGCCTGGGGCAGGTCCCAGTGAAACAGTGTCACCATGGGGAAAATGTTGCTCTGAACCAAGCTGTCAATGAGCTTGTTGTAATACTCAACACCAAGACTGTTGATGGAATTGTTTCTTCCCGTTGGGAAAATCCGAGACCAGGAGATAGAGAACCGGTAGGCCTTGACCTTCAGGGCTCGAAGAATGTTCAGGTCGGCATCCAGTTGGTGATAGCTGTCACACGCTACGTCTCCAGTGGCATTGTCTTTGACATTGCTCCCAGGGGTGTGGGTGAAGTTGTCCCAGATGCTGGGGCCTTTGCCGTCAGCATCCCAACCTCCTTCGATTTGATAGGCCGAGGAGGACACACCCCACAGGAAGTCATCTCTGAATGTGCCATGATAGAACAGGTCTCTTTCAAACTTGGGCTGGTTGGAGAACTTTTCCCACACTATTTTAGCCCGGGAGGGCACCTCAGATGGGGAGTTGGGAACGGCTGTGGCTCGGGAGGAAAAGCCAGCTCTCATAGGTGGTGGGTTTCTTCTTACTCTCTTGGCAGGGAAACCATTCTTTTCAATGATGCTAGTGAAGAAGTAGGCAGATTTCCTGGCTGTTCTTGGCCTGCTGCTGTCATTGAAGTTGACATGGTACAGCCCAAACCTCTGTCTGTAACCTGGGGGTCCTTCAAAGCCATCAATGAGGGAGCGAGCAATGTATGAACGGACATCCACCAAATCCTCCTTGACAGCTATAAAGAAAAAGCAAAAGTCAGATGTGTGTGTGCGCGCAGGCATGTGTGAATGCATGTAGAAAACCAGAAGACGGTGTGTGTGTGTGTGTGTGTGTGTGTGTGTGTGTGTGTGTGTGTGTGTCTGTGTGTGTGAATGCATGTAGAAAACCAGAAGACAGCCTCAGCTGTTGTTCCTCAGGATGCCATCTCCCTTGGTTTTCTTTTCCCTTTTTTTTTAATTTTAAATCATTTTATGTGTATGTGTGTTTTTCCTGCATTTACATCTGGGCACATGCGTAAGGTATCTCCAGAAACATGAAGAGGGATCAGGTCCCCTGGGCCTAGAGTTCCCAAGGGGTGTGAGCTACCATGTAGGTACTGGAAATTGAACTCAGCTTCTACAGAAAATCAGCCAATGCTCTTAACCACTAAACCATTTCTCTAGCTGCTAGAGCATGTTCACCCTGAGCATGTTCAGCTTTAATAATAATAATAATAATAATAATAATAATAATAATAATAATAATAATAATGTTGTGAGCCTTCCGTGCTGGGGATGGAGTCCACTATAGCCAGCATGCTAGCAAAGTACTCTCCCAACTGAATTAAATCCCCTGGCCTATTTCATTATTTTTGAGACAGGCTTTCACTAAGTATTCCAGGATGACTTTGAACTCTCAATCCTCCTGCCTCTGATTCCAAGTGTTGGAGATAAAGGGCTGCACCACTACACCTGGCGACGAGTGTCTGTAACGGGGAAAATTCACATGAAGATGGAGGTGTATTCTACAGGGAGGCTGACCTCCCCACTCCCTATATATAATCTGTGGCTTGAGAAGGTATGGAAATCCGTGCTGGCTATTAATTTCGTCTCCTCAGATGGCTGAGCCTCTGAATAGAGTGGCCCCTGTCCCTGCTCATTGCCTTCTGTGAGTGACAGTTTATCACGAACTGACTCTAGTTTAGTGACCTATGGGCTGAAACCACTTGCCATCCTTGTCAACTTGGATAAGAAGGTGCATCGGGTCAGACCGAGCATGTATGCATGGCTCAAATGCAGAACAGGGACGTGCATTGCACACTAGATAGCCACCTGAGGGGGACAGCTGAGGGGGACGGAGCTAAAGGGGCTATGCTCTGAGGGAGCCCGTGGTTGGGGTCCTATCCTAAGTGTCAGTCCTGTATCCTACTATAGAGCGAGAGTCTCTTTCAGAAGGGGTCAGCAGCCTTCATACCCTTGAGCACCTCATTGATGTACAGGTTGAAGTAGTTCACTCTCACTGAGTCATCGAGATCTGCTCCTTCCTCTACTGGCATGCCATTCCCAGCCAAGAAGATTGGAACTCTTCCTTTCGTGTACTCCATGGAAGCAAACCCAAGCAGCCTCCTTATGCCCCAGGGTACCACCCGGATCCAGGGAGCTGCAGTCTGGGGCCACGTGGGGTCTACGTGCTGGGAGAAGCCTCCGATGTTATCATAGCTGGGGATGCAGGTCTGCTGCCCAGCCTTGCTGATGAGGCGGGATGTGTAATGAGACAGACCAAGGAAGTCCGCAGAGCCTCTCAGGAGCTGCTTCTCCTCTGTAGTGAACTCTGGGAGCTGGGCCAGAGGACGGCCACACTGCTGGCTTATGTGCTGGATCTGGGCCCTAAGAGTGGTGGGGTAGTCTCCATCCACAAAGATGGGGTGTGCGAACCAGCCCAGCATGAAGTGCAGGAACCGATCTGCAGCAGCAAGGTCCTGGGGACTCCCCCTGTCCAGGGGCTCTGCCCAGTCTGAGTTGAGCACAATGCCCACGCGTCCCTGCTGCTGTTGGCGGTGATGAAGGTCGTAGTGATGCCAAGTTCTGGCGTGCGCCTTGAGGATCGAGTGAGCCACCTTGGGAGGAAACAGGAATAATGTCAGCAGTGTTGACAAGTCACTGCTGGACCTTAGAATTGTGAGCCAAAAGGAGCCCTTCCTTCCATTAAGTGCTTTGTTGCTGCTCGCTCGCTTGCTTTGCAAGGCAGGGTTGCTCTGGCTGTCCGGGAACTTGTTCTATACACCAGGCTGGTCTTGACCTCAGAGATTCATCTACCTGTCTCTGCCTCCTGGGTACTGGGACTGAAGATGTGTGCGCCACCACCCAACCTCTAAAGTGCTTTAGACAGGTGCTTTATCATAGCAGTAAGAGAAGTAACTACTACAGAAATGAAGAACAAAGGCCAAGACTTTCCCGGCCCAGTCTCTATAAAATATCCCAGAAGTGGCTAATGAACATTCTTAACCATAGGAAAAGCTTACAAAAGCCAGGTGGCTTGGTCTATACTTCAGAGGCTGAGACAGGAGGATTTCTGTGAGCTAAGACTAAAAATTGTGATTTTCAGGTTAGCTTGCGCTATAATCTGAGACCTATCTTTAAAAAAAGGTCAATGCAAAGAAATAAATGCTTAAAGGCACACATATATGTACATATACATACGTACATGCTAGCCTACAATGCACAGAGCACATGTCTGTCACTGTAGCACCAAGGAGGTGGTGACTGAATCCAGGACCCTGTACACACTAAGTAGGAAATCTACAACCAAGGGACACCCCTCTAAGCCTGGAACTTTGGAGTCAAAAGACTTGCCGGACGCTCAGGGTACGGCTCAGCTGGCAGACTACTTGCCTACTATGAAAGGAGCCCTAAGTCTATTCTCACTCATCTCTGCTTAAAAATCAGGCTCACTGATAGATGCCTGTGAGTCCCCTCTCAGGAATACAAACAAGAGATCAAAGTCAAAGTCATTCTCAGTTACATAACAAGTTCACTATCAGCCTATGAGACAACACTAACAAATGTACTTCTCCTTCCCTCTCTCTGGCATTCTTTCGAGGGCTGGAAGGAAAGAGACCATCAAATATGTGTTCTAATTGATAGGAGTTGCAGGGATGGGGGAAAGACCTTAAAAGAAGCCACTCCTGGGTCAGAGATGGCTGGTGCATGCTGCCCAGTGCCATAGCCTGCATAGCTTATCACCCATGGCTCGTGGAAGGTCACCCACAGCTTCACACGGTCCCCAAAAGTGGAGAAGCAGTAGGCTGCATAGTCCAGGAAGGCATCCACCACACTCTCATTCTGCCATCCGCCTTGATCCTGCAGGGCCTGAGGCAAGTCCCAGTGGAACAGCGTAGCCATGGGCTCAATGTGGGAGTCCAGCAGGCTGTCTATCAGTCTGTTGTAGTAGGAGACACCTTGGAGGTTGGGGCTGCTCTTCTGCCCGGTGGGGAACAGCCGGGACCAGGAGATGGAGAACTTGTACACCCCAGCCCTGAGGCCTCGGAGCAGGGCGACATCTGAGGCTGCTTTGTGGTAACTGTCACTGGCCACCTTTGCCGTTGCTTGTCCCTCTGCAGCATTCGGGTTACTGTAGTGGTCCCAGATGCTCGGCCCTCTGCTGTCTTCCGCCCAACCTCCTTCCACATTAAAGGCTCCTGTGGACACGCCCCAGAGGAACCCTTCTGGGAACACATCTTGCAGGAAGGCATCCCTTTCTGCACTAGACTGGTTAGCAAAGGCTGCCCAGACCGTCTGGTAGGCTGATAGAGAGGAAGAAGGCACAGCTGCTGTCTCCCGCTGCTGCTCAGTCTGAAAGGCCAGGCTCTCGGTTAGAGAACAAGATGGGCTGTGGGTTAGAGAACAAGTGACATAAAGGGACACAATTAAGGTCTGAGGTACAAATGCCCCACAGGGTCAGGCATGGTGGCTCATGGCCTTAATCTCATCACTCCAGTGGCAGATGCAGGCAGATCTCTATGAATGTGAAGCCAGCCTGGTCTACAGAGTGAGTTCCAGGAAGCCATAGTTACACAGAGAAACCTTAAGAAGAAGTAAGGAGAAGAAGAAAGGAGGAGGAAGAGGAAGAGGAGGAAGAGAAGGAGAAGAGAGAAGGGAGGGAGGGAGGAGGGAGGGAGGGAGGGAGGGAGGGAGGGAGGGAGGGAGGGAGGGAGGGAGGGAAGGGGGGCAGGCAGAGAGAGAAGGGGCAGAATGATGAAGAGGGTCAGGAGGAGAGAGAGGAGGAGGAGGGTTAGGAGGAGGACCATCTCTGACTCCAGGGCTGGGGTGACAAGCATATACTACATCCTTAGCCTTTTATGCTTGTTCTGTGGGTGCTCAAGCCCCCACACTTACAGGGAAAGCACTTTACAGACTGAGAGACCTCTCTAGTCCAAGCTGCTCTTAAAAATTTTTAAAGTAAAGGGTTCTTCGGAGTGTGGTTCTGGCTTCCCATCGGTCTGTGCTTCGGGGAAGATGTTTCTCATCTCACACTGAAGAACTTACTTCGCAAAGCTCCAGTGGACTGTTCAGATCAACACCTAAACAACTTAGCTTTTTTCTTCCCTTTAACAAAGGTATTACATTTATTTACTTTTAGGTTTCATTATTTACTGCTGTGATTGTTGTATATAGACAACTCCATGGAGTCCATTCTCTTCCTCTGCCTTTACATGAGACCTGGGGATTGAACTCAGGTCACCAGGTTTGTGTGGTGTGCTGGTTACTCTTTTGTCAACTTGACTGAGAAGATGTTCCTGCCAGCTCTGCCTGTCCAGAAGTCCTGATTTAATGATGGATGTGGGAAGGCCCAACACACTGTGGGTAGTATGACCCTTGGGTATGTGGTCCTGGGTTGTACAAGAAATGGGGCAGGGGGCTGGAGAGATAAGATAGCTCAGAGGTTCAGAACACTGGCTGCTTTCTCAGGTCCTGAGTTCAATACCTAGCATCCACATGTTGGCTCACGGATGTCTGTAACTGTAATTCCAAGAAACACAGTGCCCTCTTCTCTTCTGGTATGCATACATGCAGTCGAGATACCCAAATGCATAAAATAAAAGAAAAAAATCTTTAAAAAAAGAAAGAGGACTGAACAGGCCATGGAAAGCAAACAAGCAGGCAGCATTCCCCCATGGCCTCTGCTTCAACTCCTGCCTGGAGTTCTTGCCCTGACTGCCCATCGTGATGGACTGCACTGTAAGCTCCAAGATGAAATGAGCTCTTTTTTCCTCCCCCAAGTTGCTTCTGGTCAGTGTTTCATCGCAGCAACAGAAAGCAAACTAGGACACAAGGCAAGTGCCTTTACCCTGAGTCATCAGCTAGCCCTGTATTTTATTTATTTTTTGTTTGTTTGTTTGTTTGTTTAGGTGCCCTGTGTGTAGGGGTGCGCACATGGCATGTGTGGAGGTAGGAGGAGGATAATTTGTGGGTGTCAGTCATCTCCTTCCAACATGGGAGCCTGGAGGATCAAACTCAGGTCATGAGGCTTGGCTGTGGGTGCCTTTACCCACTGAACCATCTAGCTGGCTGTATAACCTGCTTTCTCTGCCACGTATATGCACATTCCCTAGGTATCTGAATCTTAGCTGTTAAATATGGAGACCTAGGAGAATCTGACAGAGAGGAACCCAGACTGTGCGGGGCCCAGGCAGTCTCCATGAGGCACTGGTCTTCAGTAGCCCCGAGCCTCCGTCTCTCACCTGTTAAATGACTATATATAACTTATTTGCTATTCTAAGAGGCAAGGGAAGGACTGGAAAGATGGCTCAGCAGCTAAGACCAGTTACTGCTGTTGCAGAAGTCCTGGGTTTAGTTCCCAGTATTTACATGGAATTCCAGTTCCAAGGGATCTGCTACTCTTGACCTCTGCAGGCTCATTCAGGCAGGTGGTGCACACACATGCACACTCAGGCTTGGGCATGAAGGCATGCAACAAGCATACAAAACAAAGAGACAAGGACAGTGATTCCCAGTGAGTGCCCATGTAAACAACAGCAGAGCCCATAGTACCAGTTACTTATAGTTAACTGTACAAGCCCACATTACCTCTCCTCAGAACTGGATGGGCAGCTCAGGAATGCATTGATGTCGAACCCAACAGTCTGTACTTGATCTTTATTTATGGCTGTAAGAAAAGCAACTCAGTGACTATGTGGAGCTCAAGCACAAATGTGCAATCAGTAGTTTGCCTTACCCAACCAAGCCCCAAGCAATGATTCCAAGCCCTTCTGAAAATACATGGATGTGTCTGGCCTGCTTAGGGCTAGAATGTTGGTCCTCACATTTCGGGGGCATACCAACCACCCAAACATTCAGAAGACAGCAGGACCCATCCCAGAGTCTTGGACCCAGGAGGTCTCAGGGCAGTCTGGAATAGACTTTGTGTTTTCCTCCCTTTTGGTCTTTTTCTTTCTTTCTTTCTTTCTTTCTTTCTTTCTTTCTTTCTTTCTTTCTTTCTTTCTTTCTTTCTTTTTTTGAGACAGGGTTTCAAGGCTGGCCTTGAACTCAGAGATCCCTCTGCCTCTGCCTCCAGAGTGCTGGGATTAAAGGTGTGTGCCACCAGTGCCTGGCTGGGAAATTTTTGAAAAAGGTGGCCGGGGAGTTAACAGGTAAAGTGCCTTCTGGGTAAACATGAGGGCCTAAGCTCAACCACACAAAAAGCTGAGCATGAGGTTGGAAGGATGGCTCTGGTTAAGGAAACTGTTCTAGAAGACCCAAGTTCAGTTCTCAGCAGCCACTGCAGGTGGCTCACAACTCTAGTAACTCCATTTCCAGAGGATTCTATACCCTCTTCTATCCTCCTCATGTACCTGCACCAGTATGTGTGCACATGCGTGCGCACACACACACACGCACGCACGCACGCACGCACTCACATACACACACAAACACACACACATATGCATGCACCAAAAAGACTATCATTGACTTTAAGGCCTGGCTGGGCTACATATGAATTCTAGAACACCAGGTCCTACTTGTAGAGGTTTTTAGCATCTTAGCTGCCACCGGGGCTACCCAGAACAGGGGAGCACAAGTCTATGTTTCCATGCTGACAGTTCCCATCTGAGGCCTGAAGGTTTTTGTGTCCATAGTGGGCATTCTTGGCATCTGTACAGAACTTCTCAGTCTTGGGGCAGTAGGAGCTCATTGCCAGGGAAGGCAGGGGACTTTAGCACTCATCTGGTTGCTGTCAGCCATTTTCCTAGGCCCCTCCCTCATAAGAACTCCCGATTTCAGTACCACTACCCCACAAGCCACTGTACCAAATGTCACATGTTGGTCCACTCACCTTCAAACAGGCTGAAGAGCAGTGAGGAGGGGCTCTTCCCTGTGGATGAGCAGTCCTGAAGTTTTAGTGTATAGATGAAAACTTTCATTTTGGGCTCAATGTTCTAGAAAAGATAAAGACCCACAAGTGTGTCTTTAGTAATGGGAACAGGTGAGACGCTACCTGCTCACCTTTTAGAAATGACCTCTAGCCATCCCACTTACTGAAGACAGTGACCTGGACCCTGAAGGAATGAGACACCAGTCAGTGACCATTGGTGACCAATGCTTCCAAAATAATGTGATACCCACAGAAGTTCATTTTAGATGGAGCCCCTCGTAAGCCGGCAATATTATGGTCAAGAGCAAGGTTTCTGCTTATGTCAGGAGACTGTATTACCTAAAAAGTTTTCCATGCTCATAAGCGTCCGTGGATTGCCTAAAAAGTATTCTGGTCTGTGAGGTTGGGATGTACTGAGGTTGGCAGAGCATTTGTCTAGAATGCATAAGGCTCTGGCTTCCATCCCAGCGCTACATAAACCAGGTGTGGTGAGCAGGCCTATGGTCTCAGCACTCAGGGCAGACGTGGAGGCGGGAGGGCCATCTGCAGTTCTCTGTGCAGAGCCGAGGCTTTGTGGGCTTTCCTCCATCCAGGCTTGCTCAGCGCACATGTGGGCAGTCATGCTGGTGAGACTTCATGTGTAGCTGCTGATGTTACTAGGAGACACAGTCTCACAGCAAACTTGCTGATGCTCGGGCTCCTATGATCTTTCTGTCCCTCTATTTTTTTTTTTTTTTTTTTTTTTTCAGCATCTTTGGTATAAAGGGACATTATCTTCAGGCTGGGATGTCTGACCTCATTTTAAATTAGTTTTAGTTCTAGTGGTGGTTGGGGTTTGGTGGCCTCTGTACACACCCTTTTCGTGGCTGCTTGTAGCGAAGTTTAATCTTCCCCACCCTTCTCTCTCAAACAGTCTCACACGTAGCCTAGGTTGGCCTTGAACTCACTAGTTAGTTGAGAATGACTTTAAACTCCTGATTCTCCTACCTCTACCTCCCCAGTGCTGGGATTATAAGCATGCATTACTACACTTGTTTTATGCTGTGCTGGGGATGGAACTCAGGGTTTTGCTCAGACTAGGCAAGCAGTTCTACCAACTGAGCCACACAGTAAGCCCACGGAGAGCCCACAGGGAACCCACAACAAGCCTATGGGGAACTCCTAACGAACCCACAGCAAGCCCAAGAGCCCACAGGGAACCCACAACAAGCCCACGGAGAGCCCACAGGGAACCCACAGCAAGCTTACACTCTGATGGTCTCTTTAAGTGGGAATCTCCAGACCTGCAGCTTGGCAGGTAAGACTGTTATGGAAGGCTCAGTCCAGGCTGTAGCCAAAGCATCATATTTCTAAGCTGTGTAGAACCTTTGTCATTCACAATCAAGACGGAAAAGTGTTCACATTACCTGCAGCTCACTCAGCTTCTGTGGTAGGGTCGCCATACCCTGGCACTCGGAGGTCAAATCGAGAGAGAGGAAATCAACTGAGTCCTGGAAATAAGGGAATTCAACCATTAGGAACAAGCCCCTCCTCGGAAGTATGCTGTTTGTCTCCCCAGGAGAAAGCTGCAGACGTGTGCATGTGACCACAGCAGGAGTGTGAGCTGTGCTTACATAGCAAGTGTGAAATGGATGTCCCAGCTGGGCGCCAGCAATTGGAGGAGCACTAGGGAGGGAGTCAGTCTGGAGCTTCCCCCCCGCACTCGCAGCACTCTCCCCTTGACCCTCTTGGGTCTGTGGTTTGGTCTTAATTTCGGGCCATAGTTTGAGGTCCACCAGTCAAGCCTGGCTTGACCAGTTATACTATCAGAAAGCATGATGCTCTAATACACCCCAGCTCTTCTGAGCATGTAGCTCAGTAGATAGAATGCCTGCTTAGCACATGCACAGCCCTGAGTCCTCGTCAGCACCACATAAACATGGCACAGAGGTGCCTGTCTGTAAGCCGGCACTCTCATCCTTGGCTACCCAGTGAGCTCAAGGCCACCCTGTGCAATATGAATTCTTGTCTTGAGGAGGAGGAGCAGCAGCAGGAGGAGGAAGAGAACAGTGAGAAGGCCCAGCAGATACAGGCACCTGTCATCAACTCTGATGACCTGAGTTCAACCCCCAAATCCCATGTAATGGTCTGACAGCACTGAGACTCCCCAACTTGCCCTATGACCTCCACAGAAATGCCATAGCACGTGCACACCTACATACAGACACATAACACATCACAGAACACACATACACACCTACACCACACAACATACAAAATCAAAATATAATGAATTTTGTTTTTTTTGAGACAAGATTTCTCTGTGTAGCTTTGGAGCCTATCCTGACACTTGCTCTGTAGATCAGGCTGGCCTTGAACTCACAGAGATCTGCCTGCCTCTGTCTCCCGAGTGCAGGCATGCACCACCACTGCCTGGCCAAAGAGTATGTCTTCAATCCCAATGCTGGGAGATGGAGACAGGTGGGTCCTGGGAGTCACTGGCCAGTCAGTCTAGCTCAATCAGTGAGTTCTACTTTCAGAGAGACAGAGACTGCCTCAAAAAAAGGGAGATGGGGGTAAAAAGTGACAGAAGACAACAAGTGTTGACCTCTGGCTTCAACAAGCACCTGAACCCACACTCACAGATGCACAGGTTAGTAGACCTGCACACATGTGTAACACATAAGTTAGTGCACACACAGAGAAAAACAATCAAAATAGAAAAGAGGATTCTTAGTCTCTGGATTACATATGCTTTAAGAATTTAAATTCATAATCTAAACATGAGAACACAGTGTGAGTCACACATGCATATGCACATGTGCACACACACACACACACACACACACACACACACACACACACACACACACACACACACACACACACACACACACACACCTGCCTCCACATGCCCGGCTGCCCACTCTTTCCCTGTTGGCTGAGATCGCTCCCACATGTCAGCTGTTTCACAGGCCAGGCACCATCTGGGAGCCAAGTGTCCCATAGCCCTGACTCCCAACACTCACTGGCTCCCCAATGCCTTCCTAATCAAGTGATCCCTAGTGTCCACCAGATTCCACTGTTGCCAGCTCAGAAACTTGAAAAAAAAAACAGGCATGATAAGGTTCTGGATAAACAAATCTTTTGCTGACTAGACACCATCTACACTAATTTACAAAGAGTGATAATTGCTATCAAGAGACCAAAGGGCTGATCATAAAAATGCTTGCCCAGCAACAGCCTTTGAACTGGTATCTCACCCCATGAGTGTAGCATGAAGCTTTGGGGGTAAACCCAGGACACTATGTGGAATCCCTCTGGGCCATGCAAACCCCCAGAGCCTTCCAGTGAGCCTGCCCAGTGTGTGCCTCTCTCTGGCCCTGGACTCCCTGCTTTGCCCTGTGTCTATCATATGCTGGTGAAGGCTTCCTACTCCCTTACATGATCTCTGCCTTCTCTGGTATCCCTCCTGTCCTGTCTCTCAATATTTCCAGCACAATTCTCCCTACTGTCAACACCCACATAAGTGTGTCCTCCAATACCGGCAGGTAGTGGCACACGCCTTTAATCCCAGCTCTCAGGAGGAAGAGGCAGGCAGAACTCTTGAGTTCTGAGTTCGAGGCGGCCTGCTCTACAGAGTAAGTCCCAGGACAGCCAGGGCTACACAGAGAACCCCGTCTCAAAAGATAAAAAGTGTCCCCAATAGGAGGATCTCACCAGGAATCCTCTCTCACCTGAGGAGCTCTCTCCCCACTGGAACTATTAATTTAGACCAGTGGAGACCCGGGGCTGGAGATATGGTTCAGTTGGAGTGTTTGCCTAGGATGCACAAAGGCCGTTTCCGTCCCTAGCATGATGCAAACCAGGTATAGTGGTTCATGCCTATAACCCAGAACTTTGGGAGGTAGAGGCAGGAAGATCAGGAGTTCAAGGTCATCTTCTGCTATGCAGTGACTTTTAGGCTAGTCTGAGATACATCTGGCCCTTTCTCAAAAACAAAATGAATAAACAAATACTAGAGGAGGGAATGGTGGGGACACCTGTAGGCTGGGACAAGAGGGTTGACAAAGTTAGAGGCCAGCTAGGGCTACTTAGTGAGACCTTGTCTCAAAACAAAATAGTTAAAATAAGGCGTAGTGGTTCATGCCTATAAACAAACCCCAGACCTCAGAAAATGGAAGCCAGGGGATCAAGAGTTCAAGGTCAGCCTGGGCTACAGAGGAAAGTCCTGTTCTAAACAAAACAAAAAACAAGATGTAGTTTTAAAAAGCACAGAATATAAATCAGGATGGTACTTTAAGAAGTATATTTTGGCCAGGCGTTGGTGGCGCACGCCTTTAGTCCCAGCACTCTTGAGGCAGGGGCAGGTGCTGAGTTTGAGGCCAGCCTGGTCTACAGAGCGAGTTTCAGGACAGGCTCCAAAGCCACAGGGAAACCCTGTCTGGGAGGGTGTGGGGGGAGTGGGAGCATATTTTGTTTTTAAGGTTTATTTATTATTATTTTCTGTGCAGCATACGCAAGTGTCCAAGGAGGGCATTAGAGAGCACTGGATGCCTGGAACTGGAGTTAGTTAAGATGCTGTGAGCCACCATGTGGGGCCTCTGGAAGAACAGTGCTTTTAACCACTGATCCATCTCTCCAGCCCCCGAAGCATATTTTAAAACGAATTATTATTTCTTTTATTTTATTTTATTTTATTTGTTTGCTTGCTTATTTATTTATTTATTTATTTATTTATTTGCTTTTTGAGACAGGGTTTCTCTGTGTAACAGCTCTGGTTGTCTTAGAACCAGCTCTGTATACCAGGCTGGCCTTGAACTCAGAAATCCACCTGCCTCTGCCTCCTGAGTGCTGGGATTAAAGGTGTACGCCACCAGCACCTGGCAAAACTATTCATTTATGTACAAAGTGTTCTACCTGCATGTATGCCTGCAGGCCAGCAGAGATCATCAGATCTCATTACAAATGGCTGTGAGTCACCATGTGGATGCTGGGAATTGAACTCAGGACCTCTGGAAGAGCAGTCGATGCTCTTATCCTCTGAGCCATCTCTCCAGCCTGAACTGTGATTTCTTAATGGAGCCAAGCTAAAACATGAGAAATCAAGAGCCAGGGCTATTTCCTTTTATGGTTGCTATAAACCTTGGGAATGGACTGTTTAGAAGAATTTCTAGATGTCAAACCAGGGCTGGGTTTAGAGTTTGGTGGGTAGAGTACTTGCCCAGCATTCACAAAGTTCTATGACAGCATCTCATTAACCAGGTGTCACATGCCTGTAATCAGGTTGGAGTACTCGGGAGATGGAGGCAGAAGGATCAGAAGTTCAAGACAATCTTCTGCTATATACTGAGTTCTAGAGTAGTGTGAGATACATGGGATCCTATCTCAAAACTTTGAAAATAGTAAAAAAGCAAAGAAGCAAATATAAAAATCTCACTTTTAACAAATCACAATTTAGCCAGGCATGGTGGCGCACACCTTTAATCCCAGCACCTTGGGAAGCAGAGGCAGGTGGATCTCTGAGTTTGAGGCCACCTCAGTGAGGCTGGGAGAACAAGAGTAAGACTTTTACCTTGGACTCACCCCCATTCTGGTCTAAAAAGCACCCCCTTCTCCATACATTACAGCCTAAGGACCACCCATGCCCCACTCCTGTGACAGTTTCACTTTCCCTAAATCAATGTCATGAAGTTAACACAAGAAGCATTCCTGTATGTCCTAGATTAACAGCTAACAACCCTGGGCAAACCCACCCTCAGTCCTTTGAGCAACCCACCTCCCCCTCCCCATCCCTGATAAAAACCCTAGCCACTGGGAGACATTCACAGTCTCCTCCATAACAGCCCTTCTCAGGTTGACTCAGAACCTGCCCACTGCCCTTGAATGGCCTCATGTTCGGTTCTTCTTAGAGCGCCCTGCTTATCTCGGAATAAATACAATCACAGTTCTCCCTAGGCACTACAGTCACCACATCTACCTTTATGAGTGCAGCCGAGGATGGGATTCGAAGAAGCTCGGGGATGTCTTCAGCCTTCAGGACCACAGAGAGCCTTCCTCCTGGAACCAGAGGAAAGAGCAATAGCTGAGGGAGGGCTGAGGCTTCTGAAGAGATAGGTCACTACCATGACTTCTCCTTAGCCAACTGACAGTCTTTAGAAAACAAAGTGGCTAACAATATAATGTGTAAGAGACCATTTTGAGATTTGTTTGGATTTTTTTTTTTTTTTTTTTTTTTTGAGACAGGGTCTCACTGTGTGACCCTGGCTTCCTGGAAGTCTGAATCTGTAGGGCAGCTGTGCTTGGACTCAACTCGTGTGCCACCATGTCTAAGAGACTGTTTTGTACTAATCAACACTACATACAGAGCACTTGGAAAAGCCAAAATAAAAAGAACTATCCAAAGGTGACAAGGTGCTCAGGGCTGAGGATGTAACTCAGTTGGTAGAGAGCTTGCTTGCATCGAGCCGAGGGTTTGACATCCCCCACAGCATACACAAGGTGTGGTGGGTGGCACATGCCTGTGATCTCAACACTTGAGAAGCAAGGAGGATCAGAAACTTGGCTATATCCCCAGCTACGTTTCTGTCCAATCGTGACCAAGGCTCCCCGCATCTAACACAAAACAGCATCCACAGTCAGGGTGCTCTCAGGAAACTTTGTCCTTGTCTTTGTCCTTGTCATTGCAGCTACTGTGCCTTAATGGGGAAACAAAGGAAATGCTGATGTATGCACTTGTTTTGCTTAGCTCTCACATAACATGGTGATGGTTCTGTTGTGTACCCCAGAACTGCCTGTAGAAATTTAAGAATAAGAAAGCTGCTGCTGGGTGGGTGGGGGGGTGCATGCCTTTTATCCCAGCACTTGTGAGGTAGAAGCAGCAGCCCTCTGAGACCCTGTGTCAAAGGGGAAAAAAAAGAAATCAAGCTTGGAGTAGGGACTGTTTCGGGGAGGCAGTCTTCATTCTGATAAGATAAAGCCATCTCTAGTAATTTAGCGACCAGCCCAATGGGGCCACAGTATAACCTTTAGATTTCCACACTTGAGTGAACCTTGCATTAGCACGCATGGATGGGATGGTGTGTACCCTGCCCATGTGCAGTCTTTCCAACTGCACCACTTCATCATAGGCTGCCAGTGCCAAGTCTTCGCTGGTTGTTGCATGCAGTGGGGTGGGGTTCCCAGTGTTAGCTGGAGGGCTTCCCTGTGCCGTGTTCCCCTCACCCACAGCAGCTTACACTCTGCACGGGCATGCACAACCTTGCAGTCCCTCTAGTCCTCATCAGCATCTCTCATAGCCATCCTCATAGGTACAAAGTGGACACTCAGTATGGTTTGGATCTGCATTTCTCTAGTGGCTACTGGTGCGCCGTGGTTTGGCGGTTTTTCCATTTCTATAACCTTCACTGCAGAGAGGTCTACTGAAGTCCTTAGCCTGGTTTTTGGTGGTGGGAGGGGGTTAGGATTTGAGATAGGGTCTCATTATTTCTCCCAGGCCAGCCTCAAATACACAGTCTTCCTGAGTGCTGAGATCGAAGGCATATATATCACTATATCCAGTTCCTGCTTCCTGTTGTTGTTTTTTCCTGGCCTGGTATGACACACACCTTTAATCCCAACATTTGAAAGTCAGAGACAGATGAATCTTTGAGTTCAGGGCTAACTTGGTCTATACAGTGAGTTCAAGAATAGCCAGAACTATATACTAAGAAACTGTTTTGGGGGGAAAAAGCTATTTTTTCTCTCTTCTTCCCTTTTTAAAGTAAATCTGTTTATTTTTATTTCATGTGTATTGGCGTTGGCCTGCAGGTATGTCTGTGTGAGCATGTTGAGTCCTTGGAACTGAAATTATAGATTGTTGTGAGCTGCCGTAAGGGTGCTAGGAATTGAACCTGGGTCCTCTGGAGAAGCCAGTGCTCTTAGCTACTGAACCGTCTCAACAGCCCCCTCACCCCTATCCTGTTTCTTGCCCAGATTTGCCTTGACCTTGCTAAGTACCTGAGGATGACCTTAAGCTCTCATTCCTTTAGCTTCTACCTCCCAAGTTAAGCTGTGCTGGGAATGTAGCACAGGGCTCCATGCCTACCACTAAGTGCTCTACAGACTTGAACTTAACTACACTCTCAGCCCTCCTTGCCCATTTTACTTGTCATTTTAATTAGTTAACTAGAGTCAGGATCTCCTGTATCTCAAGATGGCCTTGAGCTTCTGGTGGTCCTGCTCCCACCTTTCAGAGCTTGGGTTATAGGCATGTGTTACTATGCGCAGCTTATACAGTGCAGGAATTGGAACCCAGTACTTCCTGCACGCATGACAAGCACTTTGCCAACTTGGCTATATTCCCAACCATAGTGCTCATTTAAATTTTGGGTCCTGCACCCCACCCCACCCCTAACAGAGTTCCTTTCTGTATTTCTGGCTGTCCTGCAACTTGCTCTGTAGACCAGGTTGGCATTGAACTTGAGATCCACCTACGTCTGCCTCCTGGGTGCTATGATTAAAGCTATGTATCAACACTGACTGGCTCAATTTTTATTTATTATTACTGTGTATGTGATAAGTGTGAGTGCAGGAGAGTGAATGTAAGGGCGTGTGTGTAGGCATCAGAGGACAGCTCTGAGGGACCAGTTCCCGCCTAGCCCTTCCTCTGTGAGCTCTGGGAATAGGACTCAGGCACTGGGCTTGTTAGCCAAGCACTCTCACCTGCTGAGCAATTTTGCTGACCCCCATTTTACTCATTTTAAAAAGACTTATTTTCATTTATGTGTACATGTGTTTATCTATGTCACTGTTTGCCATGTGCGTACGAGTGCTCTTGGAGGCCAGAAGTGGGTGTTGGATCCCCTGGACTAGAGTGAAGGGCAGTTGTGAGGGAAGCAAATCTGGGTCCTCTGCAGGAGCAGCAAATGCTCTTAACAGCTGAAGCTTCTCTGTAGCCCCATTTTGCTAATAAAATGGAATTCTACCCCTCAGGGCTCAGGGACCCACAGGGAAGAGGTGTAAAGATTTAACAGCCAGAAGTGATGGATGAGTCCAAGGAAACAGTGTCTTTCCGACCCAACAGGGCTGAGGCACACTCAGAGATGGCAGTACATGTAGGGCCTTCCTTCACAGGTTCAAGCCAGTGGCGGCAGGGGCCCTAGCACTGAGGGGCAAATACAGAACCTGTGTGCAGCAGATACCTGCTTGCAGAAGGGAACCTGGTTTTCTGCAATGGAGTCTCACTGGGTATACCAGCCACCTTTCAGGATAGGCCCCACACCCAGGAGCAGTTGGCTGTCAAGCTCCAGCACTGCATAAAACTGGATGTGGTGGCATGTCTGTTGTCATCTCAGAACTCAGAAGTTGGTCTTCAGGATAGGAGGTTCAAACTTACCTTCTGACCGCACAGTGAGCCAGGCTGGACTACCAGGGACACTATTTCAAAGGAAAAGAAGTTTCAGACAAATGATGCGCATTTATGTGTGCCCTTTGGGGACGAATTCTCAGCAACGCTTAGATCTTGGGGCCTCCTGGAAGCGCACAGGTGGGAGAGACACCATTTCCTGCCTAAGGAAGCAAATGGATGAGGATGGTGACGGCTGCTGCCACGCCACTGTCAGTGTGTACTCACCCCGAGAAGAGAACTTTCTGTGGTACACTTCAAAGGCTTTCCTGTGGCCATCACTGAGGGTTTGGAGGGCAGAAGCTTTTGAATCCTGATGAGGGAGCTCCATGATCACTTTCTCCAAGTCACTGAAGGTGAACCAGATCTCAACCAGGTCCCCAAAGGACTGGAAGGCGAACGTGGCATAGTCAGCAAAGAGGTCAGCAAAGTCTCTCTGTTTGGCGCTGCTGCTGCTGGGTGGGGCCTGGTGGCCCAGGACCACCATGGGCTGAAGCTGGGCAGCCTTCAGGGACTGCAGGAGTTGTCGGTAGCACTGAACTGCTTCGCGGTCCGGATTCTTGGGGTTTCCTGTTGGGAGAAGCTGTGCCCATGCTAAAAGTACCTTGTAATGGGTGACCTGGCTGGTATGAAGACTGCTGAAGTACTTTGGCAAGAAGGAGGGCAATGGCTGCTGGCAGACATAGATGTCTTTGTTACCAGCTACCAAATCAGAGCCCTGCTTTCCCAGTGGATAGGTCAGGTTAAGCACTAGGTCATTTGTAATAGGACCAGCGGCTGAAATAAAATTCCTGTCAGATTCCCAGTCAGTCCCCTGGCATGAAAGACTCAGGAGGACAGTGGTCAGGAAGAGTGCTGTCCAAGGCAGATCCATGTTCAAGGAACTCTTAGAAGCATGTGGAAGGAATCCTGACATTTTATAGCCATAGCTGAGGCTGTAAACACAGAGATTATCTACACAATATTTAACTGGGTTATCTAGGATAGTTAAATCAGAACTTGTTTCAACCAGTGTAATCTTCAGGAAAAAAAAAAAAAAAAAGTGTTTTGTTTCTGTATGCACATTGACACACTTGTATGTACATGACTGTGGAGGCTAGAGGTAGATCTTGGGGACCTTCTGACTGTGAGCTCTATGGAACTGCCTGTCCCAGTCTCTTCAGTGCTAAATTATAGGTGTGTATCCTTATACCTGGCTTTTTACATGGGTACTGAGCATCAAAACTCAGGTCTTCAGCCAGATCTTGAGTTTGAAACTAGCCTGATTTACATGGCAAGACAGACCTACTATCTACCAAGTTCTCCTACATTTCCACACAGATGACACAGTGCACACACCCTTGCCAAACAAGTAAATTTAATAATAATGGCCTGTTTCTTCTAAAAGAAAGGAAGAGAGAGAGAGAAAGGAAGAAAGACAGACAGAAAGAAAGGAAGAAAGGAAACAATTCCATAAATTTCTCCATAGGACAGATAAATAATTATCAGTACTGAACAAATGGTAAACAGTATTTATACTACAAGTCAGATGTGGTGACTTCTAGTCTAGCTCTAATCCTAGCACTCAAACCAAAGGAAGAGGATCAGGCATTCAAGACTAGTAGCTCACTCATGGAAATGTATGGAATAATCAAGAGCAGAAATGAATCCAACAGACAACCGCAGAACAATTTATTTTATTTTCATGGATAAAAGCAGTAGTTGGACAACTGAAGAATACTATATAACAGAAGCAGCAGGCCTTTCCTATACACAAAGACAAAGGTCTTACAGAAAGAACATGATTGGGTTCAGACTTCAATAAGACAAGAAGCACAAAGTGCCCAAACCTGTCCCAGTACAAGGTTCCCGGGGCCATGAACTCAGCCCTGACTCTTCAAACCATCCTCAGGCATCGCTCCAGAAACTGTCTGAGTGTCATCAGGCTCGCGGCAGAGGGAGGACACCACAAGTCTTGTCTGTGGCTACAAAGTTACCTTCACCATCTCAATCTTCAAGCAAGTAGTTAGGGTTGACTACCAAGTACGGATCTTCCTCGAAGCTCTCGCTTTCCTGGGTGGAGCCTTTCAGTCCGGCCTGGGTAAGCTCAATCAGAACGTGATCCTGTGGAACAGTTTGTCTTCTAAATGTCTGCTATTACACACACTCATTTCCTGTCCAAGTCCCTGGAGGACCAGAGCTACACCTTAAAGCCACTACAGTGCCCTCCTCAACTCGCTTCTTACTTGATGCTGACCACGTATAACTGCCTTGAAAAACTAAGAAGCTCCGTTGTTTGCTGATTTTAATAAGGTATCCTACACATTTTGTCAAATGCTTGTTAATATAATTTCAAAACAGGAAAATGTGCTTGAGTTTAAGATTATACAATGGTGAAAATTTCTCTAATATCTAAATGTTTTAGTTTCATTCAATGTCACCAATTAAAAATTACTGCACCCCCTCCCCCTTTTTGAGACAATCTACACAGCCACTCTGGACTAAAACCTGGAATTTTCCTGCCCTTAGTCGCTCCAGCACTGGAATTTTAAGTATGTGCCATCATGTTCAGCAAGATTCTATTTTCTTTCTCCTTTTAAAAATTTACTCTCAAGAGTTACAAGCACTTCTTAGCCTCCTGACGTGGTGCAGGGAATCAAACCAGGGAGCTCGGGGAGGACAGTGCGTGCTCAGGGTCGCTGAGCCACCTCCCCAGCTACTGTTCGTCTTTATGAGGTATCATACCCAGGGCTTCTCACACGCCAGGCAGATTCTATTTCAGACCTTGACTTCTAGGCAGTGTGGGTTTCACGATGAGACAAAACATCTAAAAACAATTCACTTGGAAATTTTCTTTCTGAACAAGCAAAAATAAATGTTCTCTCCTTTCTCAGCCCGTATGCCATTTTTAACAAACAAAACAGAAAAGAAACTTCAAACAACAATGATTACTGGATTGGGGAGGGGGAGTTGGAGGAAGATCAAACAACAGGCCATGCTAGTGGACTGGAGGAGAACTCTCCACACAGCCAAGTGTGAATGAAGTGGACGGATGAAAACAAAAGGGTAAAAAGTACAACACAGGGGCTACAGACAAGCATGGACCCAAGTCTGTCCAGCACATGCAAACCCAGGGCTCAATACTAGCACAGCCAGACACTACAAAACAAGATCCAAAAGCTACTTGCTCAGCTTCTGCCTAAATTCTGTGTATTTTAAGAAAAGAAGTCCATTCCTTGCTGGATTATACCCCCAATGATTCAAAACAAACTCACCAAAGCGCCAACTATCCCCCATCCCCCTCCCGACCAATTTCCCTGGAGCCCAGGCACTGGATACATACGTAATGTGTTAGACGATGAACAACCTTCTCTATGATCCTCTTTTTATTAATGAGCTCCTCTTCAGAGTCTATTTCTGACTCGATTTCCTTCAGGTACCAATTAACAAGCTCGCTCCTCTTTAATGCTGACTCATCCTCCTCTACAACAAAAACACATTATTTAAAAGGACTGACCTCAACAAACTACATTGCCAATTCATGGCACACACGCATGCACGCACGCACACACACAATAAAAAGAAAACAACAAAAACAAAAGGCTAATGGTCTTAGTACATGTCTTAGCATGTACCAGGAACTATATTCAATCCTTAGTAACACACACACACACACACACACACACACACACACACACACACACACACACACACGCATACTTGTAAGCTCCTCTTCAAAGTACTTCATTTTCTTTGTTCTTTTAAGATGGGGGTCTTTCCACTATGTAGCCTTGGTTGGCTTAGACCTTACTATGTAGAACAGGTTTTGAACCTGCCTCTATCTTCTCAATGCTGGGACTAAAAGTATTGGCCATCACACCCAGCCAGAACCTACTTCTGATTCAGTTCCTTTCAAGTATTAGGTGAAAATCTCCAGCACAGACTGGAATTTTGCATGGTGAATTAAGCCTAGAAGCTACCATAGAATCATCCTTGGAATTTTTCAGTTCTGAGCGCACACACACACACACATTGGGCAGCTCACAACCTACTGTAACTCTAGCTCTGGGGAATCCAAATCCCCAAATCTCCCTTTTGATTTCCACGGACAGCCAACCATAAATGCTCACACACACATATACAGAAAGAACTAACTACAACTCTAACAGATGATTTCTCTTTCTGCCTAGACTAACTGGAGAATAGTGAAACAACAAGCAGTTAAGGGTAACAAGTGGGCCAGTGTCCCAGTAACAAGGTACTGGTGGACAGAAGAGGATTTCATTACATTTGTGGTAGTTCTATACATTTCATAGGTTCAACTTGCCTGTAAAATATAAATGCCCTAAGACAGAATTTGCCGGGAAGAAAGCAACTATAGTAATTTCTACCTGCAAAAATGTTGTGTTGTAGCCATGCAGTGGTAGCACACGCCTTTGATCCCAGCACTTGGGAGGTAGAGAGGCAGTTGACAGGTGGATCTCTGCGAGTTCAAGGCCAGCCTGGTCTACAGAGTGAGTTCCAGGACAGGCTCCAAAGATACAGAGAAACCTTCTCTCAAAAAACTTAAAAAGTATGCTTCAAAGTCATAAACTAATAAATACATGAACAAGAATGATCCATAAGTCAACATAAATGACATCACTTCTGATAGAATGCAACAATTAACATCAGAAGTGGCAGAAACCACATGTCTGAGTGACAGCAAGTAAGCAGTGTGGGGCACACACTCACCTTCCTCCATTTTCCTGAGGTGGAGCACAATGAGGTTAGAGATTCGGCAGTACTCAGCGAAGCCCAGCCTCAGGGCAGGCTTGGAAATGGGTTCCTGATTGGCATCTTCACTGATGCTGTTGATCCCATTCACAGGGGCAGGGCTGTCAGCATGACCTAAGGAAAGAAGTAACCACCTGAGTCTTGTCCGTGTGGCCAACAAGACCTCATTTAGCATTCATGCACACACTCTTAAGCTTAATATGAACTTCAGAAAACAATCACTCTATAAATAAATGTGGAACAAATTAAAATTCCACTAGTGAAGACAACTGACTTGCAGCAAGGCATGGTGGAACACAAACACACACACGAACACACACACCGAACACACACACGAACACACACACGAACACACACCCCCCTACCTACAATCTGGGCACTTCAAGGCTGACTCAGAAGGCTATACATTTAGTATAGTTGAGGCTATCAAATGACATCTTTTTCCTGTACTCAAAGTCAATTTGTAGTGTTATGAACAAAAACAATGTGTTATTCACCTGTTATAACGTGAGTGAGATATTTAATAATCTATATTTTCATTATGTGTATGGACGTTTGTGAGCATGCCATAGTGTGTATGTGGAAATTAGAAGACAACGCTATGGATTCAGTCCTTTAAGGAACTCAAGCCCCCATGTTTTCTAGCAAGGGTATTTAACCACTGAATCAAGAGCATCTACTTCACACCAGACAGGTGCTGACACCATGACATCCTGCAGGGTCAGTTTCTATCTACACAAGTACCGAGCAAGCTCCTCACCATTGATGCCCTCTGGGCCCTCATCTGTCTCCATCTGGATCTCTTCCTCTTGATCTAGGTTGACATCAGGCGTTTCTACGCGGATGATTGATTTATTCAGTAACCGGAAAGCTTCCTTCACATGTTTAGGCTGGACCTAATCCAGTAATAAGAAAACTTAGGTATGTAAGATGGTATTTCATCCCAAACAGAAGACTGTGTTCCTCCCCACGTACACTACCAACTCACCAAAATGGCTAACAGGACTGATAACAACATGTATTGCCAGGAACCCTCACCCACTGCTGTCATATACGAACCTATGTTAACTGTTTAGTAGATTCTTTCAATAAAGACACCTGGCTCTTATTTCCAAAAGCAGTATGCAATTTCTTTTCCTTATGCATGCTTTCTTTCTTTCTTTGGGGGAGGGCTGCATTTATGCCTCTGCACCACATGCATGTAAGCTTGCAGAGGCCAGAAGAAAGTATTGATCCCCAGGAACAGAGTCACAGACCATCTTTAGCCATCAACCATGTGGGTGCTGAGACTAAAAACTGGATTCTCTGGATGCTCATTTAATGCTCTTACCTGAGCCATGTCTACAGCCCAGCAGCATGCACTCTTAACCGTTAAGTCACCTATCACCCCAGTTCTACTTTCTTCCCTTGATTTTTTTCTTTTTTGGAGACCGCATTCTCTGTACAGCCTTGACTATAATAGAACTCACTCTACAGACCAGACCAGGCTGGCCTCAAACTCGGAGATCAGCCTGCCTCTGCTTCCTGAGTGCTGGCATTTGTCATCCCCATCCCCTTCCTCCCTAGCAATGAGAACCAAATCCAAGGCCCTACATAAGCACTCTACCACTCGGCTACATGCCCAAACCTTGTTTCATTGACTTATTTTTTGAGACAAGGTCCCATGTAGCTCAAGCTGGCCTCATACTTGAAATGCAGCTGAGGATGAGCTTGAACTTGTCTCCCCTGCCTCTACATCCTAAGTGCTAGGATTACAGACATGTGATACAATGTCAGGTTCAAGGCCAGCTTGAGCCTTAAACACCATCTTAAAAACAAGTGCAACTATGATCCCATCCATGGGGAGGGGGGTGTCTATGGCACAGGGATGGGAGTAAGCCAGGTTACCAAGTGAGACCCTACAGTCTTTTTAGACAAAATTTGAATTCTAACTGAACTTTGTATATAAACATACACAAAAAGCCTTTGTATGAAGTAGAGATGTGTGGCTTAAAATATGCTTCACCCCCACCCCCTGCACCCTAGGGGCTCAAATGGCAATTTAAAACCCATGGAGCTAAGGGTGTAGATCAGTCAAGGCTTTGAACTTAATCCCAAGAACACACAAATCAAAACAGCCAAATACAGCACACTCTGATTACACAAACCTTAAGAAGGAAAACTCCTGAGACAGGAGTCACAGTCACATTTGTATTTCCAGCCAGAGGCCAAGGACACTATAGAGATTAAACATGCTTTTCCTGGGTAAATGATTACTCACCTCTATGTACACTCCACAACTACTGATTATAGTAGACATGATTATCTGTTACTATCAGTCTAACTAGTATACTTCATAACACATGGCAGCAACCTTTCCACTGAGAGAATAGTATCAACTGGTTCTGGAAAGTTTCATAACAAAGATAAAAACATGCCTACAAGTCAACTCATGCATTCCTCTGCATTATCAGAGGGACTATGGTACCTCGTCACAGCAGTGCATCCGGGCCATTGATTCTGAGAGACGGATCATGCTCTCGAGCTGTCGCACAGTGATCCTCCATGAAGACCTGGTGACCCCCGAGCCATCCCTCTGTCGGAGGCGTTTGTACTGCTCCACTATGAAGTCCTCTGACTCTTTGGAAATCTGTTTCAAAACCAGTCAAGTAAGGGAAATCTTTATACTCATTTCCCTTGAAGGGCCACATTAAACCAGTTAAAGAGGAGCACAGGTAGGATCACTCTGGGAACTTAGAGGCCAAAACTTTAAGCTAACACAAAGACAATGAATTACTTCAGAAACTGGCACTAAGAAGCGTGTAGATTCCATGCACTAATTTTATGAACAGGAAGACACTAGACTACTTTAAGCAAATGATCATTTCTAAATGATGTTTAACAAAGAATAAAATGAATTTTGAACCTCAAGACGTCAGAGATCATTAACTTAATTAACACTCAGATTATATTAAGGCTCAGCTAATGAATTTATGCTTGCTTCAGGGGAAAAAGACAGCATACACTACCCTCGGTTTTTCAACATATAAGAAATTTGGTACACAGAGGGACCCGTATATAGTCCTGGTGAACACAGATTCTTCATACAAAAGTCACTCAAATCCTATTTAATTTTATTGTTAGACAGGGTTTAACTATGTAGACCACTATGCCTGGCCAAAATCTTTTTATTAGTGTCTAGCAAGTCAAATATAAAATTATTCATATTAAAAAATAAACTCTCAACCATTTCTGAAGAAACTAGTACTCAAAAAAGCAAAACACAAAAGTTAAAATTTAGGGAGATTATAACGCACTTAGCAGGTTTTATAAGGAGAATACAAAATTGGGAAGGGAAAGTGGTAGGGGTATGGAAAGAGTGAGGTCTAGAAGTGGGATTTATCAAAACACAGTATATTCTGGTATGAAATTCTCAAGCAATTAAGTTAAAAAGATTTAACATATTCCCATAACCCAAGCAGTAGAAAGCTAAAGCAAGATTACGAGTTTGAAGGCAGCCTGGTCTTCACAGTAGAGATCCTGCCTCAAAAGATCAAAATCAAAACCAAAGATACAACCAAATCAAACCAAACCAAGCAACCCTTTTATTTAAATCCTCTTTTAACACACAACTTATCCAGGTACAGCAGGACAGACAGATTACCTTGGGCTTAAACTGTCGGGCAAAGAGAAGATACCTCCTGATATCATCAAGAGAATAAACTCTATCAATCGATTCTTCAATCCTTGAATGCAAGTCTACTATGCGCCTTGCGATAGCATAATCTGTCACCTGATTCAAAACAAGAAGAAAACTTCTATCAGTCCTAATAGTATTGACTCCAATGTGTATCAGGTAACTCATAGCTACAAATGACCTCTCGTCTGGGGACCTACTCAACACCTGTAATCCCAGTACTTTAGAGGCAGAGGCAGAATAGCAGTTTCAGCGAAATTAGTCTTGACTACATAACTTTCAAGACCAGCATAAACTACAGGAGCCCCTATCTTGAAAACAAGGCAAAATTAACCTCTAAGCTCCTACAAGAAGTTATTAATAGGTACTAACATTCTGAGTAGTTTTTATTCCGTTTTTTAGATTCATTTATCCTATGAGTACTTGTTTGCATATATGCCTATGCAGCATGTGCATGTCTCATGTGTATTGGGGTGAGAAGAGCATTGGCTCTCCTGGAACTGGAGTTGTAGATGTTTGTGAAGCATCATGGGAATGCTGGGAATTGAACCTGGGTTCTCTGCTGAGTGTTCTTAAGTGCTGAGCCATCTCTCCAGACCTATCAGCAAAGACCCTACAATACATTTTTTAATTAAAAAATTCCTTTTATGTTGTGTATGGTGGCATATGCTGTTTTTAATCCCAGCACTGGCGAGGCAGAATCATTTTGATTTTGAGGCCAGTCTGGCCTACATAGCAAGCTCCAGACTAGTTATAATTATGGTGAGACCTGTCTCAAAAACCCAACAAAACAGGTCAGAAGGTGGTAGTGCATGCCTTTAACCCCAGCACTCAGGAGGCTGAGGCAGGCAGATCTCTGAGTTCAAGGCCAGCCTGATCTACAGAGCTACTTCAAAGGACAGCTAGGGCTATTACCCAGAGAAACCCCGCCCCCCACAAATGCAACAAAATTATTTATTTAGTTAGTTTTCTGTTTATGGTATTTTCCCTCTATGTATGCCTTTGTAGCATGTATATGCTTAGCGCCCACAATGCCCAAAAGTGGGCTTCAGATCCCCCTGGACGGCTGTGAGCCACCACATGGGTGCTAGGAATTGAACTTGGGTCCTCCGCAAAAGCAGCAAGTGCTCTTAAATGGTAAATGATTTCTCCAGTACCCTGGTCCTTATCTTTGCCTCATTGTAAAAAATACACTTGGAAGAAATGGACTATCTTTAATAACCACATTTGCAATGAAAACAGAAAAAAGAGCTACTGCGGGTGGGAGGAACCAGCCAGCCAGCCAAACAAACAAACAAACAAAACAGATGGTGATAAATAACCAATTACAGCAAAATTATTGTAACGTGAACGGAAATAACACAGGGCCCGAGAGTCGAGCATGGTGGCACACACCATTAGTCCCAGCTTTTAGGAAGCAGAGGCAGGTGTATCTCTGTAAATGAGGACTGCCTGATCTACAGGGAGAGTTCCAGGACAGCCAGGGCCACATAGAAACCATGCCTCAAAAACCAAGAAAACAAAAAAGGCTATAATGAAATCTAGTAGCATGTGCTAACTTAAAAAGTAATTTTAAGGGGCTGCAGATGGCTCAGCAGTTCAGAGCACTAGCTGCTCTTCCAGAAGACCCAGGTTCAACTCCCAGTTAAGCACAAGACAGCTCCTGCCTGTTGCAGGGCTTCTGAAACTTTCAGACATTCATACTAGCAAAAATACCAAAGCACATAAAGTAGATTATAATCTGACCAAGGTCTTGATAAGTAGTAGAGACAGAACTGAGCAGTCTAGCTTCACTGTGTCCTCTCAGCCATTACATTTTGATCTGGGGGTTAACTGTGGCCATATACATGCGAAGGGGAAGAGGAGAAATCCAAGTCCCCCAAACATTCACAACAGCAAGGCAGTTTTATTTCGATGATGTTCCAAGTCAGGTTGGAAGCAAGGTTTTCCATTGTAACTACTTGTCTGCTCAGCGAATATGAGTACAGCACACAAAGATGGGCATGGTGGGCTACAGAGAGTTCAGGGCCGGCACGAGTTACACAAAGCTTTGTGGGCTGGTGGGGAGGGTAGGCTGTTTGTGTGTTACCACACGCATCCGAGATGGTAAGACAATCACACACCAAATAACTCTGGCTAGGAGTAGTATACCCGAGGGGCACAAAAACTCGTAACTGAACGAGCACACATGGACGACATGAACAACAGCGTAAGTGGTTACCTCATTGCACTCATCCACCAGGATAAAGAAGAGGTCAAAGCGGGACATGATGGGTGCCGACAGACTGATGTTCTGTTTCAGTGACTTTGATCTGTCATAGTGTCCACTGACAGGGTTTGCTGCAGCTAAAATGGACGTCCTGGCATTCAGAGTGGCCTGATCATGAGAAAACCATGAGAATAAGGAGCAAACTTATACTGGCCAATATAGACACAAGGAAAAGTTCTATCTCATTCAAGTAACTAGATGGAAGCAAAGGTGTAGCAGGCTTTCTTGGACCACCAGCTCCCAAAAATCATGTCAGAGACTTATTATTAGTTATGAATGCTTGGCCTTAGCTTAGGCTTGTCCCACTAGCTCTTATAGCTTATTTTAACCTGTTTCTTTTCATCTACATTTTGCCTCAGACCTTTTTATCTTTCTTTCATTCAGCATGTCTTTCCTGATTCCTCTGTGTTTGTCAGCTGCCCGGCAGGCTCACTCCTGCCATCTCGCCCAAGCCTAGATCCTGACTCCTACTTATTCTCTCTGCCTACCAGCCACACCTACCCCTTTCCTGCCTAGTTATTGGCCATTCAGCTTTTTATCAGACCAATCAGATACCTTAAGCAGGCAAGCTAAAACAAATATAACACATCTTTACATAGCTAAGCAAATGCAACATAAACAAATGTATCACATCTTTACATAATTAAACAAATATTCTGCCACATAAAAACACAACTTTACATAATTAAACATTTTATTCTGTAACAAAAAGGAGAAAGTTTTTTCACCAATTGGATCATCAAAACTCACGTATGATAACACAGCACAATAGGTCTTTCTACATTGGTGATACAGTCCCTTAGCCAGCACTCAGCTAGGTATTTACCTTATTAACCAGATACAGAAGACACTAAGTTGACTACAGTAATTGTATCTTGTGACACACAAGACTGAAAATGACCTACCCAATGTTATAGTTCATCCAATTGAACGCCATGGGCTAGTGAGTCACAACTGACCTAGCAGGTGTTACTATAGGAAGAGCAACGATAAAGTCATGAAGTTAAAGGACAGAACTCTATGTGCATGCTTATGTTTAAGGTAATCCCAGAAGGATATATACTCAAGACATGCCTAATAGCCATTCTGCTAGTAGTTGTAGGGGAAGGTTTCTCTTGAGTTTATACACTAGTGGATTGCTTTCCTTCAATCATTAAAGATTTTAAAATTATGTATATGCATGTCCATCTCTGTGTGTAAGTGCATGTGCATACAGACCCTGCAGGAGCCAGAGGACGCTGGAAACCCTGGAGCTATGAACTGTCCACTGTCAATTCTGGGAACTGAACTTGGGTCCTCTGTAACAACAGTACATGCTCTTGACTGCTAAGCCATCTGCCTGTCCACCAAACCTACTTTTAGTAAGTTAAGATTCTCTCAAATGTTGGTCATAATATGGTAATTAGTTATTTTCCCTTAAATTATCTGTTGATCTTTGAGTATTTTGTGGTACTGGGACCAATAGCTATTTTTGTTACAGTAAGAAGCATGTTTATCAAAGCATACAAGTTTTGTTTATGAAAATTTTGCTAAACACAGCTGATAAGAAAGCAAGGCAGGTAATAGCCCCTTCTATGAAAGCCCAGAGACCTGAGTGTGACCCATGGAAAACCATGTAATTAAAGATGGAAGGAAAGAACCAAATCCACAAAGTTGTCTTCTGTCATATGCATGCTATGGCACCCTCCATAAATAAACATTTCTAAAGCTTTAAATTTGTAAAAAATTAAAAGAAATGCTAAAAATTACAAAAATACAATTACTTTCTACCACAGCAATATATCTATGCACTGAATCCTCAATAAAACCTATATTTTATATTTTAGATCAGCATTATTCATTCAAACAGTGTATTTCACCAGGTAGATATCCGTATGGAAGGGGATGCATACCTTCACTCCTGCTTTAGTGATAGATATGGTTTGCTGCTCCATAGCTTCATGAATAGCAACTTGGTCCCGAATGTCCATCTTATCAAATTCATCAATACAACAGACACCCTATAACCAAACAGATGGAGTGTTAATAAATCTCCTTGCAGGGCTGGAGATAGAGATTGGTGGTGGAGTACTCATTTGCCTAGCTTGTGTGAAGAAACCAGACAAAATTACTAGTAATATGCAGACAAGGGACTCTTCTTCTCAACACTTAAAGCTCAGCATCAAGAGACTAGGGCTGGGTGTAATGCTGCACACCTCTGTGGAGAGATCTCCAAGAGTTCCAGGCCAGTGACAAACACAGATTGACTATGGTTTAGCCATTCATTTTAGCCTGGGAAAGTAAAGAGTGAAGGAGTACTATAAGGAATATAAGCTTGCATACCCACAAAGAATTGATTGTTGTCAAATATGTTTGCAATATACTATGTATTCGTGGATGAACCTAGAGATGTTAAAAAGTCTGCAAAGTAACAAACTGCAATGGTCTAGTCAAAGCAATCAACACATTCTAGGGAGCTCACAAAGTGTCAACTAATGACAGTCTCAGCCAGGTGTAGTGGTACACACACCTTTATGAAGGCAGAGGCAGGTAGGTAGACCTCTGAGTTCAAGGCCAGCCTGCTCTACAGAGTGAGTTCCAGGACAGCCAGAGCTACATATTAAGTCTTGAAAAAATGAAGAACAAGACAAAAAACAAACAAAACTTAATGATGACAGCTTCAATTCAATGTAGGTTAGCAAAACCGAGTAACATTCAATAAAAACTAGGTCTTCACTAGGTCAATGGGTATTATGACTATCCAACGATGTACAATGTCCTTACATTATCAGCCAGCATCAGCGCTCCAGCCTCAATGACAAATTCATGAGATTCTTCATCTCTGACCACAGCTGCTGTTAAGCCAGCAGCGCTGGAGGCTTTACCACTGGTATAGACAGCTCTGGGGCTAAATTCATCCACATGCCTGTTTAAGAACAGCACAAGAAGATTCATTAACACATCAACACACTACATGATATAGAAATAGTAGCTGATAGGAGTTCTATCTCCTTTGGCTTCTTAAACTGAATCAAATTCATTCCTGTCAGATCACCTGAATACCAGACAAAAACATCAACTTTAAAATAGAAAAAAATTGGCTGGCTATGTTGGTACAAGCTTCTGATCTATGTGTTTGAGGCCATCCTGGCCTGTATAGTAAGACGCTGCCTCAAAACAACAGAAAAGCAGAGCCTTTGATGCTCAGTATAACAATTCTCACAGATGTATTACTATTACAACAGGGGAGACTGGAAACCACCTAAAGTCCAGCAATGCACTATGTATAAAAGAAAACGCAGCACAAGCAGAGTTTTATGCAGTCTGATCACCACGGCATGCCAAGTCTTCAATGTACTCCAAAGTGAAGCACACAAGGACCAAAATAGTAAGGTTACTCGTACTAGTGACACAAAATAAAACGGTGCCTGCTATGAGTCATATGAGAGGGAGTAGAGAACTGCGGCTCGACGGGTATAGTGGTTCTGTTCAGGAGAACTCGTTCTGGAGACAGAGGAGGGTGGTGACTGTTGGGCATTTCCAGTCTCACCCTTCCCGTTCTAGACCCCGCCCCTCAGAAAGCCGGCCAAGGGTCAGCTCTTCTTCCAGAGCTGATCAAGACCACGCCTACAGGGTATATAAGACCTGATGCTAGGCCTGCCACTCAATCTCTCTCCTACCCTCCTGAGAGTAACTAATTAGGAATTACTGGATTTATTAACTCAATTTTATTTGGCTTATTGCATCAGCAGAGGACACCCAGTACTTATAAGTGACAATAAAATCTGAATGTACTTAGTCACTAAAGTAAACCAAAAAATAGTCAAAACAAGTTTTTAGGTAAAAGTACAAGTTGTCTGCCTCCTGTTCAATTGTATGTTCCATGAAGGACAAAAAAACATGTAAAAGTGAGCATCTAGACAGGAAACCCCAGGGAAGAAAAGCAGTCCTTATAGCTCACCTGTGAGAATTGTTTAGATTGCTCACATTTCTGCCTTGAGAGAAATGACCTGAATTCTGCAGCTCTCATCTTTGGACAGAAACCATGGTAGCCAATAGAATATTTCAGAAATTGTATCACATGACCATAACGTTTTAAAACATATGCTAAAAGGAGGAGAGGCTCAGACAGATTGCTCAGTGGCTAAGAACACTAAGTGCTCTGGCAGAGGCCCAGGGTCTGATTTCCAGAAACAAACACTGCCTCACAACTGTCTGAAACTCCAAATCTAGGGGAGATGAAACCCTCTTCTGGCCTCCATGGGCCAGACATACACAATATCCACACATGTAAAAAAAAAACTGAACAAACAAAATAGCCAGGTATAATGGGCACATGCCTTTAATCCTGGCACTTAGGAGGGACAGTGGCAGGCTGTGAGTTTGAGGCCCACCTGGGCTACACAAATATCATCACCACCTGCTCCTGCAAACGAAAAAGGATAGAAAAAAGCCTCCTATATATACACTACTATTCGAGCACTCAGGATAAAAGCAAAGGCAGAAATAACCAAAAATGTTCATTGATTTGATTATGAGGATCCAATCTAATCAACAGACAGATTCCTTAATGTACTCATAACTGGAGAAGGGGTGCATTTGTGCATTTAGGAGCAACTGGTCACTGCTGGAGTATCTGGAAAGGTTCTTGTCCATGGCCCTTCCTGTTTTCCTCTGCTTCCTGGCTGCTGTGGGTAAGCAGCTCTGCTCCCTCACTCTCTACTCTGACACTGTCTCCTCACCACCCCACGAACAATGGAAGCAAGTGGTTATGGACTCAAACTCTGAGTCAAAAGTAAATCCTTGTTCCTTGTATCAATTACAGTGATAGAGGCTAGCTGACACCATGTGATGGTCATATATTATTTGGCCAGAGAAGGAAACAAAACACTGATGTAGGTTTCAACATGGCTTCATACTAAGTACAAGGTTATCTCAAAAGAGCATATATGAGCCTTTGTTTTTCTTTTTTTTAATGCAGCCCGTGACAATGTAGCACACTGTTCCTTTCTATAGGGGGAAAGGACTACTGACAAGTACAGGGTTTCCCTCTAGGTAACACTACCATTCTACATTTAGTTCAACTTATAATTCTATTAATATGCTAAAAGCACCAAGATGCAAAATTCAAAAATTCAAAGGAATGCATATCATGATGAGTAAATCACAAAAGATCTAAGAAGCAAGATGACAAGCCTAATGACCTGTGTTCGATCCCCTAGAAGGACTGAACTTCTACCACACGGTAGAAGAGAAAACTGAGTCTTGCATGCTGTCTTCTGAGCTCTGTGTATAACTGCACACACAAATAAATGTAGTAAGAAAAGTTCTAAGCAAACTATACAGGTAAAATACAATGCTGTCACAACAGGCAACATTGTGGTTGAGACAACAGTGAATAGAAAAATACAATTCTTTAAACATAATTATTACTTGCAAATCTAAAATTCAGCTTCAGGATGAGGCTCTTCCTCAAGATGTACCATATGCAAGACCCTGGACTCACTCCCCAGAATATCAAAGATAAAACAAAATTCAACCTGTGATACACTTGAAATACTCAATCATAAAACCTAAAACAACTAAAAATATTCTAGGCTTGGCACAGTGACACATGCTATCTATACAGAAACTGTCTCAAATACAGCAACTGACTGCATTCTGGCCTACAAGCACAGACACATTGCTTTTCCCACTGCACTACCTCAGGCAGGCACTTACTTGAGAAACTGGCTCTTAGCTGTGCTTGGATCACCAACAATGCAAACATTTATGTCCCCACGAAGAGAGGTCCCTTCCCCTGTTGTCTTAGGAACACCGCCAAACAGCATCAGTAAGACACCACGTTTTACTTCATCATTGCCTGAAAAGAAAAGCTCCAGATGAAAAAGTTGTTTTTCAGAGAGATGATGAGATTGCTCAGCAGGTAAAGGTCTCTGCTTCATAAGCAACAAGACCAGAGTTTGATATTGGGAACCCATGTAAATGTAGAAGGAAAAAACCAACTCTATAAAAGTCCTCTGGCTGTCAAATTTGCCTCCCTCCTTGGCATAAAATATACATACACATTGTAACTTAAAAAACAATAGAAAAAAAAAAAACCCAAATGGGTGGTGGCAGCACACACCTTTAATCACAGCACATGGGAGACAGAGACAAAGGAATCCCTTAAATTCCAAGTCAGCCTATAAATAACAAAAACTGAGATGGAACCACTTGGCTGTGGTGGATTATACCTCTAATCTCAGCCCTGTGAATTCAAGTTTAGCACGGTCTATACACATAGTTCCAAAGTAGCCAAGAATATGCAGTAAGACTTTGTCTCAAATAAAGGATGGAACTTAATTTCCCACTTTCAAAGTAGGCATGAGTTCAGTGATTTATACTTTTTAATAAGGGGTGTGTGGCTGGAGAGATGGTTCAGTGCTTAAGAACACTAATGTGGTCTTCCAGAGGTCTTCCATTCCCAGCAACCACATAATGGCTCACAACCACCTGTAATGAAACCTGGTACCCTCTTCTGGCAAGCAGGGATACGTGCAGACAGAACACTATACATAATAAATAAATCTTTTAAAAGTATAATAAAATAGCCTTTAATCTCATCACTCAGGAGACAGAGGCAGGTGGATCTCTGTGAAATCGACGACAGCCTGGTCTACAGGAATTCCAGGATAGCTAGGACGGTTACTCAGAGAAACCCTGTTTTGAAAAACAGCAACTAAATAAGTAAATAAATAAGTAAGTAAATAAGTAAGTAAGTAAATAAATAAATAAATAAATAATATAAATAAATGGGTGATCTATGGATGGATCCCAGGCTATACTCAAACTCGCAAGCACCTCCTCCTTGAAGGCAGGGTCTATAGGTGCCTAGTATGACCTGAAATTTTACAAATAACGGTGGAATTAAAGGCCTGTAGCTCCAAAATTAGGAGCTACATACAGTAAGAGCACTGTGCCCCCTCCCTACTTTGCTCTCTTGTGTTCTGAACTAAGTGAGTTACTTCGTGTCCACTGGATATCTCACATGGTAAGGAATCCAGCTGGAAGCTACCCACTGGCACTCACGTACATCATCTGAGTCTGTGCATGAGCTGTTGCTGACGCCCCAGCCTACCTTTTGGGTGCCCATAGCCTCTGCTGACATAACAAGTGTTAGTGCTTTGTCTGCATTCATACTTGCAGGCCTGGCTGGTACCCTCAGAAGCCAGAAGGCACTGGATCCCCTACAACTGGAGTTACAGACAGTTGAGGGTCACTATGTAGGTGCTGTGAATTAAACCCAGGTTCTCCAGAAAACAGCCAGTCATCTTTAGCCCCAACAGCAATTTCTTCATGAAGATCCGGAACCAGCACACATTTCCTACCAATCACAAGTTTACCTCACAAACAGCTCTTACCATGGATAGTAGGGAAGAGGCTGGTACAGAGATTGTGGTACAAGTTTTTGTCCTGACTCATTTCAAACACCTTTTCCCACTCCTTCACCGTCATTTGGTTCTTAATGCTCTCAGCTGTCTGTTCCTCATCTCTGAGTTCTTTCCCTCCAAACTGAGAGGTGGAAGAAAAACAAAACAAAAAAAACATTATAGAGAGCAAAGACAATGTAAGGGAAAAGGAGTTTCACTATAATGAAATTGCTCAGGAGGTCAAAGCTGCACCGCAAGGGCTGCAGTTAACAGCTTGTTATTTGTCCAGCGAGGAAAACAAAGGCTACTATTGTTTTATGTTACTCTGAGCTGCCATAGGAAGCTCATCACTGATATGAAAATGATAATGTGCCTCAGCAAAGGGCTTTATCAAGCTTTGCCACCTTAGTCAATCTCACCACTAGGGTTAGCGACCCTGGTGCTTAATCCCTAGCACAATAAACACAAATAAACAGGCAAAAATAAGACTTACCCTTGGGTTTGTTGGTGCAACATAGCAGGCAAGGAAGACCAGCCTATAGGACAGATCTCTGACACCAAGAGCGCGGAGCCCTCGAATGCCTTCTGTCTCATATCCATCAACTCCACTGACTCTGGAGTTAGTCTCTGCACGTGCTCCTACAAGAGACAAGGTATTTCACAGCTCAAATACTAAAGGTGCTAATAATAACTAATACTCTGAACAAGATAAAGTTGAAACAGCACCTTTCATAGAAAAATATATCTCTTCATACATCCGTGATCACCCTGATTGGTCGCCAAAAAGGTTACAATGAAGATTCGAGAAGCCAGATATTCTGAGGACCATGACTGGATAAATCTGAGCAACAAATTACTGACCTGGTATACTAAGCTTGGAGACATCAGGCACAACTATCAGTGACCCTGTGAAGTCACACTTGTCACCAGCTTGGGCTGACTCCACAGCTTCAGCTCTCAGGATAACTTCTAGACTTCGGGGGATACTTCCTCGGGGAAGTTCCGCTTGAGTCTCTTGAATACGAACCTACACAGAGACCAACATCAAAGTAAGTTGCTATGCAACTGAAATCAATGGCTACAAATTCTCCCTCCCTCTTTCCCTCCCTCCCTCCCTCCCTCCCTCCCTGTGTGTGTGTGTGTGTGTGTGTGTGTGTGTGTGTGTTGTGTTTTTTCAGTCAGAGGCCACCTATCTCATGTCACTCCTCAGTGTGTGTGTGTGTGTGTGTGTGTGTGTGTAGGCAGGTCAGAGGCACAGCCTATCTCAGATGTCACTCCTCAGTCCCCATCCATATCTCATTGGCCTGGAACTCCCCAATTAGGCTAGGCTGACTGACCAATTGGCTTTAGGGATCTGGCTGTTTCTGCCTCCTCTGCACACAGTTCCAAGTACATGTCACCATGTTTGGCTTTTTATGTGGTAGCTAGTGATTAAATACAGGTCTTCAAGTCTGTGTGACAAACATGTTACCAATTAAACTACTTCCAAAGGCCCTGTCCTGGAGACATTTGACATATACCAATATTCATCTAACAAGTTATACTGAGAACTGGAGAGATTCTCAGTTAGGAGCACTGGCTGCTCTTCCAGAAATTGAATTTAATTCCTAGCACCCATATGAAGGGTCACAGCCATCAGTAACTCCAGTCCCAGAGGCTCCAGTGCCCTCTTCTGGCCTCTGTAGGCAATGCATGCATATGGTGCACAGACATACATGCAAGCAAAACACTCAAATGTATAAAAATAAACAAAAATTTTGTGCCCTAAAACTTTTAGTCAGCCATTTCAAAACTGGCTAAGCAATTACATCTATTGGTGCTAGAGGATTGGCTCAGTAATTAAGAGCACTGTGCAGACATACATATGTAGGCAAAGCACATAAAAATTTTGCATTCTAAAACTCCTTTTAGTCAAATAGCTCAACTGGTTAAGAGATTAATCTAGTGGAGCTGGAAAAACGGCTCAGTTGTTAAGAACAGCTTTTGCAGAGGACCAGAATTTGCTTCCTAGCACATGAGGGGCTTACAACCATCTATGTTCTGATTAATTTTCTGTCTTTCGATTTTTTGAGACATGGTTTCTCTGTGTAGCTTTGTAGACTCACAGAGATCCGCCTGCCTCGGCCTCCTGAGTGCTAGGATTAAAGGTGTGAGCCACCACCACCCAGCTAACTTTTTGTCATTTGAACATAAGAGGGTCCCTCGATTAGAAAAATGCCTCTATCATTCTGGCCTATAGGCAACCCCATGGGACACTTTCTGGATTAATGATTGATTTGGGAATGCCCAGAACAGAGAGGATTGGACCACCCCTGGGCGGGTGGTCTTGGATGTAGAAGCAGGATGGCCAAGCCTTGGAAAACAGCCTTAGAAAACATTCCTCTATGGCAGTGGTTCTCAACCTTTCTAATGCTTCAACCCTTTAATATAGCTCCTCATGCTGTGGTGACTACCAACCATATAATTATTCTCGTTGCTACTTTATAACTGTATTTCTGCCGCTGTTGTGAATTGTAATGTAAACATCTGTGTTTTCTGATCATCTTGGGTGACCCTTGTGAAAGGGTCCTGACCCACAGGCTGAGAAACACTGCTCTATGTCCTCTGCTTCAGGCCCTGCCTCCAGGTTCCTGTCTTGACTTCCTTCTATAATAGACTACAACTGTAAGCTGAAACTTTCCTCCCCAACTTGTTTTTGGCCATGATGTCTATCACAGCAATAGAACCTAACTAGGACAATCTGTAACTCCTGTAACACAGAACCTAACACCCTCTTCTGACCTCTGTGGGTACTACATACATGTAGCGCACATACACATATGCAAACCAACCAACAAACCAAACAAGAAACAGTGGTACAGATAAAATCAAAACCCATCTTTAAAAACTTTTAGTTGGGTATCTTGAGGCAGGCCTGTAATCCCAGCACTTGGTAGCTGGAAGCAGTAGGACCAGGTTATGCTTGTCCACATCATGAGTTCAAGACTTGCCTGAACTACATGAGAACCTGCTTCAACAAAACAAAAATAAAATCCCCCAAAACTTTACCTTTTACTCTAAAACAACTCCCTGTTTTCAAAATGACTAAATATTTTATCTGTCACACCCTTCTTAAACTTCTCAAAGAAAATTTTTGAAGAGCTGACAAACTTTCACATCTCTACACATTAACAATCACTTACATGGACACTTACATGGACTTTGTTTTTAATAAATTCTTATTTTCTATGTGTGTATGCAATGCAGACAATTCAGGGGACTCATTGTTCTTCCACAGTATGGGTCCATGGGAACAAATTCAGGTCAGGGGTGATGGCAGACACCTTTACCTGCTAAGCCATCTTGCCCACCCAGTGATGCATTCTTTATTGTAGCATCTTGTCGTGAAAGGTCCTCTTGGGAGGAAGAATTATTATACATTCACGTTGAAATGAGAATCTGTAGAACATACTGTTGCACTTCCCTAGAATCCCTTTGTGAATATGCCATGGGTGTGTGAACATTCAGGTTTGGACTATTTCTCCATCTCCAGTTCTTCTGAAATAGTTGTACTCCCCCAGCTCCAACATCCCGAAAGCAGAGCATCTTCAGGAATAAAACTTCCTGATGATGCAGCAAATAAACTTTATGAAAAGGGAGAAAACCCCTAATTCTTATCTATAAATTCCTTGAAAACTGACATCAAAGTTAATTTATCACAAGGCTCAAAACAATGAATTAGCAGTGAATCTGATCTAACCTCTCTCTCTCTCTCTCTCTCTCTCTCTCTCTCTCTCTCTCTCTCTCTCTCTCTCTCTCTCTCACACACACACACACACACACCTGATCTAACAGAAGTAAATACCTTCTGAAAATCAACAAATCTTGATTTGTTAGTGTCTAGCAGGAACCTCTTCCTGTTGGCGCACACTGGGTTTCGGCAGATGTTCGGCTGTGTGTATTTGAACTGCTGCTCTACATCCTTGATCACCGTTTGACAGTCCAGGCACAGGAAAGTTCCACTCACAAGCTCAGGGTGAACTGGATGGGTGCGCACCACCTGCCCACTGATGCGGGTGAGCGACCCGATCCTGGAGGAGGTGAGCTCACGAATCCTGTTTGAAGACAAGTTCACATTTATAGATATCCTTTCCATCTTTCCTTTTCCTTCACTTCTGGGGACTGAACCCAGGGCTTTGTACACTGAGCTACCCTAGCCCATTTCCTATTTCCTTAGTGTAGATAGCCTATGAGTTTCTTCTTTCTTAAGTTTTTTGTTTTAAATGTTTGATTATGTATGAGCTAAGTCTCTGTGAGGATATGTGCATGTGAGGGCAAGTGCTTTCAAAGGCCAGAGACCCTGATCCTCCCAGAGTAACAGCCTCCTCATACTAGTGTTGGAAACCAAACTCAGGTCCTCTGCAAATAGCAGTTCACTTTCCTTCTGAGCCATCTCTCCAGTCCATAATTTCTGTTTTTATTACGACTGATTAATGATGAACAAGCTTCAAAAGAAAGGAGACAAATTACTCCAGAGTCTACCAAAAAGAATGGTCTGGTCAAGTTGCCCATTGGTAATTTTTATGTAACACAAATTCCTAACAAAACTAAAAATGAGCCAGGCAGTGGTGGCATATAACTTTAGGCCCAGCACTCGGGACACAGAGGTGAGTGGATATTTGTGTTTGAGGCCAGTGTGATCCACAGAATGAGATCCAGGACAGCCAGGGCTATTACACAGAGAAACACTGACTCGAAAACCTAAATGAATATGAACAGGAAAGAGGAAAAGAGTAAAGAAATAAAAAAGCTGGATACCTTAACATGCATCTGAAACCAGTGTTTTGTTGAAGGGGTAAACTGGTAGATCTTGGGTGCCTGTTGAGAACCCTGAGCCCAGCAAAGTAAGAGTGGTCTGTATAGCTTATAGGCAGCTATTGGCATGGCCAGGGCATTTCTGAATGCCCAATAAGCAGTACTGGGAGGACAGATCCTTTAACCCCCAAAAGATTCCTTCCTTACTTGTGTCTCGTGGGTAGGTCTTGGAATGCAACATAAAAATCCTTGGCAAAAGGGATCTCTTTTCGGTCTTTGACAAAGGTCTTCAAGGCTCGACACAGGTAGGGGTAGACTCTGAAAAACAAACAGGACCAGTGAGAGCTTACTCTTACCAAGCCTGCCTTCTTTTTCATGCTTGTCAACTCTGAGACTACAGCATCCCACTGGTCACAACCAAGCTCTAGAACATAACTGCAAGACAGTGCTTGCTTTTAACTGCTGCTTATCCCTCCAACCGTTCTTTTTCCCCCTTTGTGTACACAGGTGTGTGCATCCACGAAAACATGTGAATGCAGAGAGCAGCATGAGGAGTCTTCCCAAATCACTTTTTGTGTGTGTGAGAGAAGACAGGTTTCTGTGTATCCGCACTACTTTTTCACACATGGTCTCTCGATGATTAGCAAGACTAGCTAGCCAGCAAACACCCAGATCTTCCCCTCTGTTCCCCAGCCTTGGGGGTCACAGGTACTACCACTCTAGTTTATGTGGGTACTGAGAAATACATTATGACCATAAAGCTTGTACAGCAAGCACTTTCACCCATGGTGCTATCTCCCCTTCAACTGTTCTTCATAAGCTATGACTAAAAAATTTCAGTCCCAACTTCCAATCCACCATGAAAATAGGATCATGTCTCCTAATCTGCGTCTTTTATAATTATTAACAAAAATCTGTCTTTATGATCATTTATTTAAAGCAAATTATTATCTGTGAATAAAGCTTTTTTAATCTGTTTTGGTTTTTGAGGCATGATTTCTCTGTAACAGCTCTGGCTGTCCTGGAACTCTCTTTGTAGAACAGGTTGGCCTCAAACTTACAGAGATCCACCTATTTCTGACTCACATAGTCCTGGGATTAAAGGTGTGGACCACCACTGCCCACCAGCAAAGCTGTTTTTGTCATTAGATAATTAAAATGAGCTGAAGTTATTTCTACCCCTAAAACACTCAAGCCATGCTAGAATGTGGTGCACACTTTAACCCCAGTACTTGGGAAGCAGAGACAGGGAGATCTGAGTCTGAGGCCAGCTTGGTCTATAAAACAAGTTCAAGACCAACCAAGGTATATACTGTATTGAAACCTCCTCTCAAAACAAAAAGATAAAACAAACTGCCACACCTAAGCTATTAACATATTTCCAAGGAATTTTACATTGAAATTATGTATTAGGCCAAAAAGACAGGAAGCCTCATCTGTACTATTACCCCCAAAACTAATACATACAGGAAGACATCAAAATGCAGTGAGAGTGAGTGCCTCACAGTGGTGGCACACACCTTTAATCTCTGCACCCTGGGAGGCAGAGGCAGGTAGATCTCTACGAGTTTGAGGCCAGCCTGATCTACGGGATGGTTCCAGGGCAGCCAGGTCTATAGAGAAACCCTATTTTGAAAAACTGAAAGAAAAAGTAGTGGGGGAGAGGGGATAAAACTAAATAACTAAATGCATGACACAAAGTGAGTATTCTCTTCTTGGGAAAACGATAGAAAGCAATTATCTTTTAATACCTGACCTATGTTGAAGACAGACCTGCAAGAACAGGACCGCCTCTTGTACTAATTAATAAATACAGCTGCTCTTCCTCCTAACAGGGAACACATTCAGGGCAAGAAGCTAGCTTCTCAGGCTCCGTGCCTTTTCAAAGAAAACTGAACTCGCTCTTACCTATAGAACTCTTCCTGAATGGTGGTAGAAAGTTGTTGGTTAAATTGTTCCAGGTCTGCAAAACTCACAACCAGTGTGTTTCTCTCAGGACGAATCAGCTCCTCTGCAAACTGCAAGTATTTAATTTCTCCATCATTGCCCTGGAACCTGCAGAAACATACAAAGTCACATTAAACAGGAACTATGTAGTAAAAAAAACAAAATCTGGACACTAGGTAACTTGGTATATTGGTTAATAGGCATCTGTTTTAGAATTAGAGAGGTCCACATCCAGTATTTCCATGACTTGAGACAAATTACTTTTGTTAAAGACAAGGTTTCTCTGCATAGCCTTGGCTATCCTGAAACTTGCTTTGTAGACCAGGCTGACTCACAGAGACCGTCTGGATGATTTACCTCTTTTGAAACCTCAGGTTTTTAAATTTATTGTTATGTGTAATTAAGATTAGACAAGTAAGAGTTAAAAACCCAAATATTAAATTTCCATTAGTAATAATTTAATAATTAAAAGTCTGAGAATGTAGTTCAGTTTAAGAGTGCTTGCCTAGCATGTATGAAACCTTACATCTAATCTCCAATACCACAAAAAATAATCTATCTTGCATAAAAATGATCTATCTTGCATAAAATGATCTATCACTTGGGGTCTTTAGATCCCAAGAAAATGTAAACATATGAAGTAAAGCTGGTGATTTTCCAACCAAAGGCAAAGTAGAGTATCACACAAACTTATTTTCTGCTCTTTTCACATACTATGTAGGTCAGGTTTTGTTTGGAGCAAAACTAATTCCTCTCCCAACTACAGCAGGCTCATTCTTCTGAAATATTTATTTTAGACACACTCAAGTATAAAAGCATTATGTCTGATATCTTAAGGAACAGAAAAGGCAGTGTTTTTCCTACCCTAGAGCTGACATCTTTAGGAGACAAAACACATAAACAATAAAGAATGTTTCCATTGACGAGAAGTGCCAGAAATGTAAGCCAATTATGCCTACAGGAATATCTATAATACTCATATATGTAAAAGGTGGCACTGGAATTCTTCCTTGAAAGTCATTAAATTACAAAAAACAAGTGGCAGGCTCAGTGGTGCAAGCCTGTAATTCTAATTACTGAAGAGGCTAAGGTGGAAAAGTAGGACCATTTGGACAACTTAGAGGGACCTTTTCTTAAAATACAAGTCAAAAAATGTCCGGGGAGCTGTTGCAGTGGTGTACCCCTTTAATCCCAACACACAGAATGACTTCTGTCAAGTTCAGACAGCACTGGCACCACAGTTAAGACCCTGCCAAATAAATAAATGAAAGGCAGTGGGTGGATGGTGGAGATACAGCTCAGTGGCAAAATGTCTGTCTCTAGCATGTATAAGACCCTGGGTTCCTTCCCTACTACATTAAGAAAACAAGCAGGCAACCAAACAAAACATGGTTGAACTTATGTGGTTTTGGAGAATGAAACTGTAATAGAAAATTTAGAAGTAGCTGGATGGTGGTGGTGCACACCTTTAGTCCCAGCAGAAAAAGGTGTAACTTTGAGTTCAAGGCCAGCCTCCTCTACAGAGCAAGTTCCAGGGCAGCCAGGGCTACACAAAGAAACCCTGTCTCGATAAACAAAACAAAAATTAAAAAGAAAAATGTAGCCTTTATTCTGTAAATAAAAACAAAGCTGTTCTGTGAAGGAAGCTGATACCCAACTCCCCTGAGCCCATGGAGTTCTGCCTGCCTTTGCCTCTGCAGTGCTGGGATTTAGGAGTTGGCCACTGCCACCCACCAGGAAGTTGATTTTTAAAAACAAAGTCTTGTTTATGCTTAGTTCCAATGTCTTCACAAGGAGGGTTTCTGTGTAGTTCTGGCTGTCCTTGAGCTTACTCTGTAAACACTGCTGGGCTCACACTCAAGAGATCTGCCTGCCTCTGCTTACTAAAGCTCTGCCCCACACCCCAGTGAAGGGGCTTTTATTATCTGCTGAAACGAACTTTTCCAAAAGACCTTTGTGAGGTGGTAGGCTATAGGGCTGGAGGTGATAAGATAGGTCTACTATGCTCACAGGGAAGGAGACATTGGCCTACTGCCTAGAAGGTTTACAGCAATGGCTTTCAACCTTCCTAATGCTGCCAACCTCTAATAAAATTCATGTTGTGGTGACCCCCAACCATAATATTATTTTGTTGCTACTTCATAACTGTAATTTCGCTACTGTTACCAATCGTTAATCTGTTATGTTATTCCAAGGCTTCACACACAGGATACGTTTATAGTTTTATCAAGAGTCATGAGTTGGGTTGTGAAGGACAAGCAGTGTGCTGACTGTCAAGAAAGAACATTACCAAAGGGAGGAATATATAATTTAAATCAGTTTTAAGTATAGCAGAATTTCATAAGCTAGCAAGCAGTGTTATTCAAGTAGAATGGATAAGCAATATTTGGTAGGTATGAACATGCTATGTAATTTGACTCTGCCTTAAAAAGAAAACTGACTACAGTAACTTGTACGTCTAGCAAAATGAGCCACACACACTACTTAACCGAGGTACCCATAGTTACCCAATTCAGGGCTGTAAGTGTGCAGTTATCAGCAGGTTAGGAATAGGCAGAGTTTGTGTGCAAAGATGAAAGTTTCCAACAGGGATGCTTGCACAAGCTGAATGCGCTTCAAGATGCTGTGTTCTGCACCCATATCACCAAAAGGTCAAAACACTTAAGTTTTTGTTACATACTGGCATAATCCTTAAAAAAAAGCATACACATACAAGATTTTTGTACGCCAAGTCAAGGTATTCCCCTACGAGATCCCAGTACCCGTCTGTGTGCTCAACTCCACCCTGGAGGTAACGGGGCTCCCTTCAAACACCGCCTCACTGGGCTGTGATGTGGGCTGGTTCCACTCCCAGCTCGCATCAGTCCCGGCGTGGCGACTGCACATCCGTTCCCCCCAGCACTGGCGCCAAGTGGAGGCAGGAAGATCGCTAGTTCAAAACCACCTTGGGCTACGCAGCGAGTTGGAGGAGAGCGGGTCTCAGAGAAGCAGAGAGGGTGGCGGGAAGCCAAGTACGGCGCAGGCCAGCAAGCGCGGGGGCGGGGAAGGGCTCGCCGCGGCTTCGGGTTCCGGCCTGGTCCGGCTCCATCCCTCCCCGAGGCCGGGGCCCCCGGGCCGCCACTCACTCTTCCAGGAAGTCCAGGAACAGCTTCTGGCATTTCTCGGCCACCTCGTCGCGCACCTCCGGGTGCTGGCTTCCGGCGCCGGGATCGGCGGCCGCCGCGAGGTCCATGGCAGCGCTGAGGGTCGGAGGCTGAGGGAAAAGACCGCGACAGGGAGCGAGGCCCACGCCGCCGCAGGTCTCACGCGCTGCTCCGTCCGCGCCGCCGCTTCGCGCGCGCCGCCGCCAAGCCCCGCCCCCTCGCTCCAGCCAATCGTGCGGCAGCAGCTGGGGCGCTTTCGCGCCAAACCCGCCCAATCAGCGGCGGTTCCGCCCAGAGCCCCGCCCACCACACGCGAATTTCGCGCCAAATGCAGACCCGGTGAAGCCTTTTGCCCATGCGCACTGTAGTCTCGCCCACCCTCGTTTATTTTTGGCTTCTGAAGCTACGAAATTGCAACTACGCCATGGTGGATTTTTCACCTTTTCTTCTTTTCTGTCTCCCTCCCTCCTTTCTTTCTTCTCTCTCTTCCTCTCTCTTTCTCTCCCTCTTTCTTCCAGAGCTTATGTAGATTTATTATGAGAAAAAAAGACTTCAAAGAGTGGGTAGGGACTCCAAATAAGGAATACACTTTTGTCATGTTTGTCGGATAGTTTTCTAGTCTTGTGAGGTAAGAGGAAAGAAATCACTCCGGTTAGCCTCTCTGAACCGTCTCTCTAGCTGGAGGAAATATGCCCCAAACAAACCACAGGAGAGAGCTCCCTAAGAGGGGGCTCAGAGATGAAGAGAACTCCTTCTGCCCAGGACCAGAGTTGGCCTCTCGCCACCTGCCACTCCAGCTCCGGGTGATTTGCTACCCTCTTTTGCCTTCTGCGAACATCAACGTGCACAAGTGTATACACACATATTTTTAACAAGTCAAAGACAGATAAATTCTGCCGGATCCTCCTGACACAGTACAATCTGCAGAACATCTGACATGGTTTACTGAGATAGGGTCTCATGGAGCCCAAGCTGGCCATGAATTCCTGATGTGATATTCACATGGGGTTCTTGTGGTGCTGGGACTGAACCTAGAGCTTCTTGAGTGCTAGCAAGGGCTACCTTGCTTTAAATCAGCCACACTGCCAGCCTTTGACACCCTGATGACTTGAAGTTGTGTTTCTCCAGTACTTTTTTTCTGGGCCTCCAGGACACAGTAAACCTGGACCAAGACAAACACTTAAAATACAGTTTTTTGAGGCTTACAGGATGTTAAAATTAATGCCTGTCAGGGTAGATCAAATGAATATTTTAATGCTAATGTACTGGCTGGTCTTGTGTGTCAAACTGACACCAGCTGGAACCCCAGGTGAGACGCTGACTCGATGAGGTGCAGCTGTAAGGTACTTTTTTCATTAAGTGGTCAATGAGGCAGGGCCAGCCCAGCCCCTGATGGGTCACGCCATCCCTGGGCTGTTGGTTTGGGTTCTATAAGGTGGGCTGAATAAACCAGTAATCAGCTTCCCTCCATGGCCTCTGTATCAGTCCCGCCTCTGGGATCCTGCTCTATTTGAGTTCTTGTCCTGACTTCCTTCAGTGATGAACAGCAATGTGAAAGTGAAAGTTTAATGAACCCTTTCCTCCCCGACTTGCTTTTTGCTCATAATGTCTCATCAAAGCACTTGAAACCCTAAGATAATCATTAAGGTATATCTGTAGAGATCTGCAACTGAAGATATTATCTTACACAAAGATGTCGAAGACTTGAAGCCTCATATGCCTCCGTCCTTCCAAACTCTAAATGTAGCCTTCACTGTGTAAGTGTATTGGGGTTTTCCAGATGAACAAAACTGATAGAATGATATATATATATACTTACTAAGATTAGTGTACAGCCTGAGTTCCAGCTAGTTCAGCAGTGAGTGTCTCCCAAAAGAAAAGGCTCCCTGGTCTCCCAAATCCTTAGTAAGTTCAGTCTCCAAGACCAGATGTCTCAGATGGTCTTCATTGTATGTTGGAATCCTAACAAACAGGTTCTAATACCACTGAAGGAAATACCTCAGCAGCAGGAGAGACGAACTTGCCCCCCAAAAAGTGAGGGAAAGAAGGCAAAAAACCAACAAATCTGAGTCATTTTATGTAGGCAGCCATCAGAAGGTGTGGCCCACTTATTTGTGCAGCTCTGGCTGTCCTGGCATTCACTCTGTAGACCAGGCTGGCCTTGAACTTACACATTGGTCTGCCTGTGCCTCCTGAGTGCTGGGCTTGTGACACCATCACCTGCCTTTGGGTTAGGTCTTCTGATAGATGATCCAGGTTCAGTGCAGGTCTCAGCTCATAGGGTTCAATCTAGGTGTGCCCAGCTGCCTGGGTTTTAGTTGATTCTAGAAGTAGACAAATTGACAACCAATATTAACCATCCCTCTGTGTTTTTGTTTTCTTTTTTCTTTTTGATAAAGTTCCAGGCCAGCTAGGACTATAAAATGAAATCCTGGAGAGAGAAAGAGAGAGGGAGGGAGGGAGAGGGAGAGAGAGAGAGAGAGAGAGAGAGAGAGAGAGAGAGAGAGAGAGAGAGAGAGAGAGAGAGAGGGAGGGAGGAGAAAATATGTTGTACTGAGTCTGATAACCCAACCCCAAAAAGTTAAACTTGGAATGGTCTCATTTGTGAATACAAGTTGCTGTTTCTCTCTTTCTCTGTCACTCTCTCTCTCTTTTGAGACAGGGTTTCGCTGTGTTGTAAAGACCTGGTTGACCTAGACTTCACTTTGTAAGTAAACCAGGGTGGCCTCACACTCACAGAGATCTTCCTGCCTCTGACTCCCGAGGTCTGGGATTGAAGGTGTGCACCACCATGGCCCAGTAACTAGTTCTGAATCCTTATATGTGAGTATATCATCCTTATATGTGAGTATATCATTAGGAGAAGCATCTGAAACCAGGAGAGTAAAAAAGGAACTATGGAGGTTGTAGGAAGAGCTCTAAAAAGGAGGAGAGTAAGTCACAAGTGCTATGAAAACAGTCAAAATGGGGAGGGACATTATCTTGGGAGGGGAAGGGAAGGGAAAGCAGCGGGAGAGGGAGGAAGGAGGGATAAAGCACTAGGGATGACTGAAAAAAAGATTATAGTGTATGTGATATGGGATGTCCTTCTATATGCTGTGAATATGCGTTACTTTTATTGCTTGATAAATAAAGCTATTTCAGTCATTGCAGAATGTAGGTAGGCAGGAAATCCGAACAAAGATGCAGAAAGAAGGCTGAAGTCAGGGAGACACCATGTAGTGGATGAAGGAGTAATATGCCAGAACATTAATGGTAAGCCACAGGCTCGTGGCAATACACAGATTACTAGAAATGGGTTAATTTATAGCAGAGAGCTAGCTAGTAATGTCTGAGCCATTGGCTAAACAATTGTATTAAATATTAAGTCTCAGAGTGTTATTTCCTAATTGGCTGTGGGGACCCAGCAGGAGGGAGAGAAACTGGTCCAGGGGGACCATTGGGACAGAGAAAAGCATTCAACTACATGTGTATACTTACGAAAATAGTTTTTATGGTTACTCCTCTTGAGGCGATAAAGCTCCCTCCAAGAGCTCTAGACTAATAAAAACTCCAGTCTATGCATGAAAATTTCTTTGAGTTGTTGGCCAGAAGAGTCCAAAGACTCCCCAAACAACATAGCTATTGTCCTTGGTTGCCTCCCAGACCTCAAAGTAAAACCCTATTGCTGTACTCACCACTCATGCTGGACACAAGACTTGGAGAAAGGGGGCAGTCCCAATGACCTGAACTGACCAGCTCGACTACCACCTAGACCCAACACCCTGGGCCTTGGGTTGGCCCACCCTAACATCTACCCCATCTATGACATGCTGGAGTGTGAGAAGGGACTGGCCCAGCTGACTGATAACCACAGTAATCTCCATGACTCAGGGGAAACAACGGTATCTGAAAGGAGTTTCCATGAGGGTTCAGCCCAGCAATGATGGTATGCCAGAAAGGAGGAGCCTACAACTAGACTAATGACTCATTGCAATGAACATTTGTCTGTCTGTGTTCCTGTGTACATCAGTCCTATTGTGTCTGGAAGACACTGATTCCTTGGAGTCATCCATCCCTACTGGCTCACAATCCCTCCTCCTCTTCCACAGAGCTTCCTAAACCCTGAAGGGAAGGACTTGGTGAGGACATCCCATTTACTATTTAGTGGTCCAAAAGTCTCTCTCTCTCTCTCTCATTGCCCAGTAGTGGGTTTCTGTATTAGTCTCTCTCATCTCTCTCAACATTGGAAGCTTCTCTGATGATAAGGCTATTTCCCTCCCTTTGAGGCAGGGTCTTACTATGCAGCGCAAGCTGGAATGAAACTTTAGATGCCCCTGCCTCCTCCTTCCTAGTGTTGAGATTAGTTATATAAAGGTGTGAATCACTAGGCCTGGCTAATCAGAGGGAAAACATTTTAATACGCTGGTTTTGAGACTCTGTTGTAGCTCAAGCTGGCCTGAAACGAACTCCCTTTGTAGCTGAGGATAGTCTTGAACTTCTAATCTTCCTGATTCTATCCCTAAATGTTAGGTTAGAGGCATACACCGCGAAGATTGGTTTATTCAGTGCTGGGGATCATACAAGCACTCTACCAATTGTGTTGTAGCTCTAAACCTTTGAGTGCTGGTTTCTAAAATGGCAGAGCACAACAGTACCTTCACATTTCCAGGGGCATTTCCTTCACATGTCTCCTAATTTGTTGCAGTCTACAAGATCATACACTGAGATTTCAGTGGACCAACTCACCAGGCTACCCACTGGAATTCCACTGGATAACCCCCCCCCACACACACACACACACTTAAAGCCTTGGGGATACATGAGTTTGGAATAGTCACTATCATTCCTGTAAAACAGTTGTGAAACCATAGTGCTCTCCCCTTTTCATAGTGGGATTCATCTCCCAAATCCCAGCAGTTTATTAACCAATTATTGAGCACAACCCCCTCTTGTACTGGTGAACTGGATGACTTTCTCCCACACACACCGTGGGGTTCTGGTGTGAAAGTGCTCAGTCAAGGAACTTCTGTCCTCATGGTCGAACCCACATAACTCAGAAGCTAGCTCCCTACAATAATCTCCTATGGCAGGACACCCGACAAGGAGAGGAGCCTTGCAGATAGACCACATTCAGAGCTTCAAAAGACAGGAAACACAAATGTCAGCCCCTACTGATACATAAGACTGGGCCACACTGATTCCAATTCAGGGGAGTGCAGCCTACTGGCCCCTGTTCTGCCTTAACAAACTACCAATATTCTGTATTTACCTCCACCTCAATTCTATTGATACAAGACCTTAACATAGGAAATTAATTGTGCCTTTATTCGTAAAATTCAGGAAGAAGCATCAGATTGCTTAGCCAGCCCCAGAGAAAGGAATCTCTTTCCATCAGGGAATCAGCGGGACCAATGTGCCTTCACTTATTTAGTTCTTGGCTGCTTCATTTGATCGAATGTTGAGAGAATTTACTAGTAGTCGGAGAATTTAGGGCCCATTTCCCTTCCACAGCTTATACAAGTTGCCATGACTACTGCGACACTGTTTCCAGCTACATAAAAGCAAAACACAACAGTGTCTCTTTTTACATTTATTAATTATAAACTTCTAATGTTTTTTCCTTGTTTTACATTTACCAATTATGAACTTCTAGGTTAACAAACCACATAAAGTGTTATGCACTAACAGACATTAAGTGTCCACTCTTGTCAAGATTATATCTGCCTTCCTGGTTCTGAGAGGTATGTACTTAAGATATCCCTGCTACTGTCAGAGTTGCTAATTGCATCTGTATTGGGTATATAAACTGGAAACATTGTGCGACAGAAGGAAGCCCCTTCATTGAAAAATAAAGAGCCATGAGAGGAATGTGTGAGCAGACTTGTTTCCCTTGACTCTCAAGATTCCTTTTTGCCAAGCCTTACCAGCTTGCTTTAAGCCCCTAGCCTGCACCCTGAGAAAGCATCAAGGCTGGAACTTGAATGCTCGTTACTAATTGAAGTGTTAACTCTTTGGGAACATAGACATCTAGACCTCCAGCAGTAGGAAGGCAAATTCTCAATTGAATCCCTCACTGCAAGAGATGATGAGCAATGACTCCTTCCACTTTTATATCCTGGACCCCTACAGTTTACTTAATGCTGACTATACATTTTATATTGTTTGCTAAGGCATATATGGTGCTCATTTCACATACAATATTATCAAGGTGGTACCCTGACCAAGCTTCAGAAAGCTCTATTCTGCAGGGGTGTTCTAACTTTGACGGTTCAATTATGTCATCTATAAATGTTGGGTCACATTCATAGCTACTTACATGCACATACATAGATTCCCTCTTCTCCTTCTACAGGGTCTCTCAGCAGAGGTTCCTAAAGTGGCGATGAAGGATGAAAGACATGGCTGGCTTTGGAGGGCCTGAAGCTTTGGAGTCACCTATGGTCAAGCTTGAGAAAGGACAAATAGGAATGTAGCTAAAAGTTAGTTCTTGATCTGTAGACCACAAGGTATGTGTTTGCTTTGTGGTAAAGAGGGACTCAGCCTGAACTATAGCACGGAGTTCCAACGTTGGCACATCAAGTTTTATTAGCCCTAGGACAGTCTCTGGAACAAGCTTTACAGGCGGGAGAGGAAATGTAACTGGACATGTCACATTGTGTGTAGGCTAAGGTCTGCTGCTACCCTTCCCAGGTGGGGCGTATCTGGCATCACCAAGCTTCTAGGGATGTACTACAGTAGAGTACAGTATCATCTCCTGCTTCGGCAGATAGGACACTGAGCTGTGCCGGTGTGGTGAGACAGGCCAGTTCATACTCAGTGCTTCTTCATGGTTCACTCTCTCAATGGCACCAACATATACTAAGACATTGACAAGTTTGCACGTTTCTGTTACTCTCCCACGTGCTTTCTTTTCTTTTGAGCAGGCAGAGGATGATCTTCAACTGCTGGCCCTCCTGTCCCCACATCCCTAATGCTGGGATTCCGGGCACAAGCTGCCATGCACCCTTGGCTCTGTATCACTTTTCACTTCTAATATTTATGTAAGGCCAGTGTACTTTTTATTTTCCCAATGCATATGTCAGCAACCAGTTATATAATCAGATTTCTAAAAAGTCACACAAAACTAACATTTGCTTTAAGTTTTTATTGAATTTCAACCTCAGAATTTAACAATATTTTGTTTGGTGTTACTGTTTCTAGCCAGTGTTCTCATCTGCCTCGCAGCTAACTGATGGGAGATGTTATTCTGTAAATATGTTTCTCATACTGGTTAATGAATAAAGCACTGTGGCCACTGGGAAAGCAAGATAGGCGGGGCTAGGAGACAAGGAGGAAAGGGGAAGTAGTTAGGAGGAGTCAAGATGGAGAGCCTGTAGAGAGTAAATGTGGGCTGTGCTCTCCCTTAAGAACCACGTGGAAATACTTAGAATAGTAGAAATGGGTTAATCATTAAGACAGAGCTAGCCCATAAACAATGATAGTAACTGGCCAACAAAATTGTATCAAATACAGAGTCTCAAGTGTGTTATTTGGGGCCTGGTGGGACCAGGTGGCAGGCAAGCAGGGAGGAACAAAGAATGGGACCAGGCGGCCAGTGGGAAAAACCTGCATGTAACATAATGGTGTCAGAACAACAGGCGGGCTGGCGGAAAACATACACGCTACAGCTAAGGTGTAAGAACTCATACTCTGCTTTCCCATGACATACCAAGTTTGCATATGTTAAAATCTTGGTTATTTCTCCAATTCTTTTTTCTCAATGATAAGAGTTAAAAGTTCAAATACTGAACATTTATGATATTAGTACTGTGGCCACCATAATATAGAAAAAAAAGTTATACAATCTTAAACTGCTTAAAATTCCCATTTAACATTTCTGTAGTGACAAGACTATGAATTTTAACCAAAGAAATTTCTCATTAAAATGTTCAAGCATTTCCTATTGAAACATATCTTAAGTTTAAAATGATTTTTCTTAAATTAATTTGTACTGACTACTTAAAAAATAATTGTGGCACTTTAGTAAGGCATTCTACAACATAACTTAAGTTCCTCAGATATAATCTGATTAATAGCAGATTACTGGAGATAATAAAAAGTATGGCTTTAAGGCGTGAGTCGTTTGGGGTCACGAGGGAACATTGATGTCTGACGTACATTATGCAATCCTAAAAACAGCATGGTCACCCTTTCCAAACCTGTGAACAAAAAATGACAGTTAATCCCTCTTTTGAAAACCTCTCATTTACCAGTTCTAGCAACTTTTTGATGGAAAATATCATTTTATTTTATAAAATAGCTCTACTTAAATATTCTTTTTCCTCCTTCCCACAACATAGGCATCAACAATCTGTTCTTTGCTTCTGAACCTGGCCATTCTAAAACACCAGCAAAGTAGAGTCATAGAGAATTAGCCTTTTTGCAGTTGGCTCATGTATTCATGTATCATCTCCACAGTTCATCTATGCTGTAGCATACATCAAAATTCTCTCCTCCTGTAACAGCCTTGGCTGTCCTGGAACTTGATCTGTAGACCAGGCTAGCCTCTAACTCACAGAGATCCTCCTGCCTCTGACTCCCAAGTGCTGGGATTAAAGGTATGTGCCACCACAACCAGCAAAATTCCTCCCTTTTAAACACTGATTGGCCTATAGGCCATATGTAATCCAGATATCCAAATGTTCTAAAATCTCAAATTTTGGGAACATCAAGCAGCACTCAAGGACCTCAATGGTAAAGTCTATGAAATTATTCTAAGAAAATACACATCTGAAATACTTCTGGTCCTGAACATGTCAGACAGGGCACCCTTCACCAGTACCACACTCTGCTGCCTATTTACCCATGATGGACACCTGGCATCATCCATTTCTCAGCCACTACGAAGATGTGTGTATGCATAAGTATTTCTTTAGTGTCATTTCCAATTCTTTTGGGTACATACATAAAAGTATACTGCTAAATCATATTGTAATTCTTTCTTTAGGGTATATACTAAAGTGGACTGTTGGATCCCATGGTAAACAAATTTCTTTGTGGAACCCTGCGTTCTGCAGTGGGCATACTGCCCTTTTGTATTCTTCCTAGTGATGACTATTCAATGTTCCAGTAGCAGCCACCCTAACCATGTGAAGGTGGACCTCTCCAATGCCTGCTGCTGCTAAGCATCTGCTCATGTCTTCTGGAGAAATTTCTGTTCAGGTTCTTTACCTATTTTGAACTTGAGTTTTACTTATTCTGGATATTCATCTCTTATTGAACATATGACCTATAAATATTTGTTCTCATTATTTGAGCCGACTTTTTACTCTCATTTGATTTTAACTTTAGAAAATTATCTATACATTACACGTCTATGTATATGCACATGTCTTCAGGTACCTGCGAGCTCCTTGATGTGGGTCCTAGGAACTCGACTCCAGTTGTCTGAAAGAGTAGCAAGTACTCTCAACCCTGCCCATCTCTCCAGCCCCCTTTTATTTTCTTTCCCCAATTGCCCCCGGCTCCCAAAGTTGGTGCTGGGGATCAAATTCAGGGACTGTGCAGACAAGGCAAGCATTGATGTTATATAATTGCCTTATCCTCCCTTTTATTGATGGGGTCAAACCAAACCTTGTACATGTTAGGCAATTAAGTATCTTTTGATGCACAAAGTTTAAAATTTCCCCTAAATTCAATCTTGCTATTAATCACCGAGCTGTGTGTGCCACGGGTACTGTATTTAAGAAACCATGGCCAATCCAATGTCTTCATGCTTTTGCTGTTTTCTTCTGAGAGTTTTGTAGTGTTAGGCTTTTCATTTAGGTCTTTGATCCATTCTGGGTTATTGTTTTTATCTCGAGTTAGGTAAGGGTTTAATTTGATTCATTGACATGTAAATATCAATTTTGTTCTAATCACTTGGAAAAATTACTGTTCTATGACCTTTAAAAATATTTTTTTTCTTACATATATGTGTGTGAGTACATGTGAGTGTATATGCCCTACTATGTGCGCATGAGTCTGCTGAGGCCAGAAGACAACATCATTAGGTCCCCTGAAACTGGAATTTTAAATGGTTGTGAGTGATCCTCTGCAAGAGTAGCAAGTTCTCTTAACTACTGAGCCACTGTTCCAGGTCTCTTCTACAGGCCTTTTCACTTGAGTGTGCTGAATTATTTGTAAGCAACAGAAGCATTACCAATGCCTCCACCAGCATGAGGAGGGGCTCCAAAGCGGAAGGAATCAATGTAAGCTTTGATTTTCTCCAAATCTATAAAAAGAAAACATGATTTATCATCTTATTATAAAAGAAAAGGTATTACTAAATGAAGATTTGAGGGAAAAAAGGACTTATGGAGACATCTTTAAAGAGTTTACAATGTGTTGTTTTCATAATACACATTGTCCTAAACATTTTAATTACTTACCAATTCCATGGTGCAAAGCTCTTTCTGTCAGCAACTGAGGGTCGTGTATTCTTTGTGCTCCAGACAATATTTCTTCTCCTCTCATGAACATATCGTAAGAGTTGGAGTGTTTCTGCAGAAGAAAAATGAATGAACCACCACCATTCTTCAAGTACTATGTTATTACACTTTCCCCATGATAAACATGTGGGGAGAAAAATCTATGCTGTTTGTCCCTAGTTAACGACTAGTCTTCAACGTCATTTCCTCTCAATGGCACAACTGCCAAGGGCAGTTTTTGTTCTCTGTTTAGAGTTCCATTCTCTTTCTACCACACTCCTAATAACCACAACATTAAGCAGTGGTGCTCACAGTTTTTATTTTATTTTATAGCCTAAAAAGTTTAAAAACATGTGAATTTTGGTCAGTTTTGAATGCAAATTAGCAGTAAGTAAGTAACCTATTTAAGAAAACATTTAAGGAAGGTTAAACTAAAACTGAGATAACTTAAGCTTAACTTGTGGCCAATCAGGCATTTGGTACTATTAGTTTTAACTTTCACATAAAGAATGGCTCTGACTCCCATATCACTTCAGCATTGACTGAAACTTATAAATGCTAACCTCTAAATCTGCCCCAGAGTAATGATTAGGAACCCTAACGATAGGGCTCAGCATGTGGGTTCCAAAAGTCCTCCAGTCTGGTGCTAGTGGTGTACACCTGGGAAGCAGAGGCAGGCAGACACATTCCAGCCTCACCTAATCTACACTGCAAGTTCCAGGTCAATCAATCAGAGATACACAGTAAGACCTTACATTAGAAAAAAATAAAAACAAACCCTAAGGCCTCCAGATGGTTCATGTTTACTAAGAGCTAGGAACTAATACAAAACAAAAAGCCCTAAGACATCTGGATTACTAACTTAAAATATAAACAAATTTTGATTTTCATCAAATCTATCAAATGAAACCACAACTTACCACATTAGTGTAAAAATTAGAAAGGTGAATTCCAAGTTTGAGGTCAACACTGAGATTCTAGACAAATCCTTGAGTATCTAGTACTATATTTAGCATTTATATCCCCAATAAATCTTTAGGAAAAATGACTAAGAATCAGGATTTTCATTTGGGTTCTCAGGACTAATTTACCACAGCATTCACATGTGGCTACTAGAAAGTTCTTTCTTCCCCACAAATAGGTGATTTGAAATCAAATTACTCACAGGATTTCTTGGGTCAGGCATGGTGTAGAAAGGTCTTACAGCCAATGGATATTTATCAAGAACATAAAAGTCTGTATCATACTATTAAAAGAAAGAAACTACATTAAGTCTATACAATATTATGTAGAAATTTCTAAATATTATTATATTACCATAAAACCCCTAAATTATTTCCCCAACAATATAGCTTTTTGTTTAGATTATCTAAATGAAATTGGGTAATGTTCTTCAAATGGAAACCACTGACTGAAATAAATACTATCAACGGGTTTGATAGTTTCTCATTACCTCACAAGCTTAGTTAAAAAGAAATTGCATTTCAACTCTTACTGACTGCACTCCCCTTTGTCACAACTGCAGATGGGAGAGAATGGCAGCAGAGTGACAGACAGGCCGCTGAAACAGCTCGCTCACGGTCTAGCTAACATTGCAGGACTTCAGGGAAAGCTCAACCAGCAGGGGGAGCTCAAGGACTTTCTGAACTTCATTAAATCGGTGTCCTTTAAAAAACAACAACAACAACAACAACAACAACAAAAGAACACAACTAGGACAACTAGGCTAAGCTTTTATCCCCTGGCTTTAGTTTCAGAAAACAAGAGCAAGAAATGTCCTTTAGAGGTAGGTACTCTAGCATGACTACATGAATGTCACACATTCAATTAATCAAACAGTTGGTTACAATATGCTTAAACATTTTTTTTCTTTTTCTAAGAACAAAAGTACAGTTCTCTTTACTAACTCTAGAAACATACCACTGTAAGAAGATGATAACATATTCTGCTATTGCTATCTCTTAAGGGACATTTCAGATTAAAAAAAAAAAAAAAATCAACACATGTATGAAGCCTACCTTTTCCTTTACCAAACGACCCAACAGCTTTTCATTTGGTGTACTGAAAAAGAAACACTAGTGTTTGAAAATGACAACAGAAACTCTTTTTTTATTTTGGTTTTTATGTAACAGTCCTGGCTGTCCTGGAACTTTTTATTTGACACTGTCAGCTGTCCACCCTGCTTCTTTAAGACATTCACTTCAGGAAGACAAAAGCTCACCTCTTCCATCTACTCAGCAATATACCAAAGTTAATCGTTATCACGTGAAATACATTAAAAAACAGAGATCAGAGACCAACCTTAGATCTTCCTCATCGCCCATTTCAACTCCCGATTCTCTTAGCATAGCCAAAGCTTCACAATACTCCAGTCTTAAAGTTGGCTCCAAAAATTTGAACGGCTCACATGGGAACTGCTTATTCACAGTTTGAATTTCAGTCTGAAACCTGTATGTTCAATGTTTTAGTTAATAAAATGTTGGTTAAATGCTTCTTCCACAAGAGGTCACTGTAGGCAATATATAATACCGATCTGTGAACCTGCGGCTGCACCAAGAAAAGCATTATCAAATTTTAAGAGCTAAGTTCTTAAGAATACTTAATCCTATTTCTTGTTTCTTGGCTTTATGTTTTTTTTTTTAAATCACATTGGCATTAAAGAATTACAAAATTATTTATTTATGTTTTTAAAATGTGCATTGGTGTTTTACCAGCATGTATGTCTGTGTGAGGGTGTCAGATCTTGTAGTAACAGACAATTGTTAGCTGCCATGTGGGTGCTGGGAATTGAACCCGGGTCCTCTGGAAGAGCAGTCAGTGCTCTTAACTGCTAAGCCATCTCTCCAGCCAGGATTAAAATTTTTATTTACAACTCCTCTCAGCTAACACTGTTAGAAACATAAGCTGGGCAGTGGTGGTGTTGAAAGTCAGGAGGCAGAAGCAGGTGGATCTCTGTGAGTTCAAGGCCAGCCTGGTCTACAGAGCTAGTTCCAGGACAGCCAGAGCTGTTACACAGAGAAACCCTGTCTTGAAAAACTCAGAAAAACAAAAACCCCAAAACAACAAACCATAAAATACCTATTTTGTAAAGCATTTAACAAAAGAAAAGTGTGTTTCTGTAGTCGAGGATGTTTCTTTTTCCTGAAACAGGGTCCCACTCTGCAGCCCTGGGCTGGCCTCACACCTGCAATCCTCTCTCTCACTGTATCAAACACTGCCATTTAAAGGTGCATACCTGATCAGAGAGATTTTAATAAGACTTAGAAGAGCATACTTTTGCTCAAGTGTTTATGGATAAAATGACAGTGGAGACAAATTGATTCAAATAGGGGCAAGGAAATGGGCACAATACAAATGAGCCATTCATCTATCAGCAGTGGCTAACACAAGGTGCTGAGTACACAGGGTTCGTGAGGCTTAATGTCCCAAACTAAAACCTTTCTAAAAATAAGGGCTGGAGAGATGACTCAGTGGTTAAAAGCACACTTCCCTTGCAGAGAACTTGAGTTCAGCTCCTAGAACCCACCATCAGGTGGCTCTCATAGCCACCTGTAACTGTAGCTTCAAAGAAACTGACACCTTCTTCTAGACTCTGAGGACACGTGCATACACATATGCACAATTAAACAGCAAAAAAAGAAAAAGAAAAGGAAAAAAAAGTTCGCCCTTATATGGGACTGTAGGTGTGCCACACCGGCACAGTCATGATTTGGAAATGACTGTCCCTTTGACTGTTACCCTACTCATGTCACTCAAGCTTTGAATCACTGATATGCCTTCATCTATATTGTTGTGCAACATAAACGTGAGTGGAAAATGGCACAAGCATGACAGTCCAAATTACAAGGGACAGGACAACAGATGGTCTCCAAGTGACCTGCAACATATAGAAAGAACGCTGTCTTCCACACGGTTGCCTTATGTTTATTAAGGAGGTTAGCAGCAAAACTGAGTCTATATAGTAAAAACATAAACAATCTTGGTTCATTTCAAACACTCATATTAGAGAAAGAATCGGTAACTAGAACAAGTTTTGGAAATTTTCTTAAATTATCAATGTGAAAAAAACAGAAATACAAACAAACAAAAAAAACTACCATTCTGTAGTACCCCCCCAACCAAAAAAAAATCAATCAAACAAACAAACAAAACCCACAACTGTTTTGAAATTAAGGCTATTTCAAAATATTAAATAATTTCAACCTTTCTTGAAGTCCTTTGAATATTTGCACCAAGGTGTCAGCAATTTCTTCTACAACTTCATGGTAATGATAATTAAAAGCCATTTCAATATCCAAACCAACAAATTCGGTCAGATGTCTATGGGTATTGGAGTCTTCAGCTCTGAAAACTGTTAAGTTAAACAAAGAAAAACAGCACAATATTTTAAGTCTTCGGTAAATGAGGACTTAAATGCAGAATTCTACTTGGTAGTGCCTAACTGATACATTTTCCCACCCCCATAGGGTCAGATGGAACACTGATAAGCCATCTGTTTTAGCATTCTCCTAGACAGCAAGTTCATTACAAACTCCTGAGTCCTAGAGAAAAGCAGAACCAAATGCAAATTAATAAAAGAGGCTCTTGAGAACCCCTAGGGAATGCAAAATCCTGAGGCACCACCTCAATAATTAAAAAGAGACTCAATTATGACCAATATAGTGAGTCTGTCTCCATTTTATTAAAAAGTGTCTCAGGCAAAATGAAACGGCATAAATGAAGTAACATTATACACGGTCCGGCTCCCGTGCTCTCTGCAGCTCCCCGAAGTCTTTCTGACCTGCTCCACTCATCTCTCACTGCACTGGCACAATAACATTCCTGTAACACTAACATTCCCACAATGCATCCCTGCATGGAAACTCACTATTACCAAATGACTATCACAAGACAAAATGGCAAAAGTCTAAAACCTCTACTCTTTTCAATTTCCTCTTAGCCTACACTTCTAACTCTTCTTATTTCTGTTTTCTCTGGCAGTCCATACTTTTTACCTATTCTGTTCCCTCTACTAGGACACTGGCTCAGCTTTTTATATCCCCCTATGTTCTTAAAGCCCATGTTAGTTTGAATTTTCTTTCCTCGTGCAGCAAACAATCCTTCTGCACTCACTGCCAACTGTTCTGATTCTTCTTTTGCTTTTGAGACAAGGTCTCACTCAGCGGCCTTGACTGTCTAGAACTCACAAGGATTCTCCTGTCTCAGCCTCCTGAGTGTAGGATTACAGGAGTGAGGCACCGCCGGCTCCCTGACACAGACTTAAAGATGTTGTCACTTGGATGTATAATCATGGGATTCTTTTGTAATCCATTTGCTTATCCCCTGTGACTACGCTATGCATGTGTGGCTTATTCAGTGGCAGAAGCAGGGATTAACATTTGTTTCCTCATTCAAGGCATGATCTGTAAACCAGGTGTACCAGCAATTATCTGGGTGCGTGTGAGAGCCAAGCTTCAGGTTTATTGCAAATGTACTGCTAGAACCTGCATTTAGATCCCTATTGGCATCTGATGAGTGCTGTTGATTCTTCTCATTAGTAGCAAGCCAGCCTAAGAATATGTATGCAATATACATCCAGCAAATAATAATTTCAGATAATTAAAACTTTTTTGTTTTTAGACGGGATTTCTCTGCATAACAGCACTAGCTGTCTTGGAACTTGCTTTGTGGACCAGGCTAGCCTAGAACTCACTGAGATCCATCTGTCTCTGCTTCCCAACTGCTGGGATTAAAGGTGTGAGCCACCCACTACCCAGTTAAGACATTTCATTTTTGTGTCAACTTCTCTATTAGCAAAAGCTTAATTTAAGCTTTGTTAATATCAAAAAAAACTTATATATACAATAATTTGTTAAGTATAAAACATATTTATTTCGCTTGGCATTGGTGCTGCACACCTTTAATTCCAGCTCCCAGGAGACAGAGGCAGGAGGGTCTGTGAGTTCGAGCCCAACCTGGTCCATGGAGGGAGTTCCAGGACAGGTTGCAAAGCAATACAGAGAAACCCAGTCTCGAAAAACAAAACACAATTTATTTCATGCATATATGTGTTTTGCCTGTGTACCATGTGTGTGCAGTGCCCACAAAGGCTAGAAGCCGGCATCATCTCCCCTGGAGCTGCAATTTTAGCTGCTCCAGCAGTTAAGAGCACTGGCTTCTCTTCCAAAGAACCTAGGTCTGATTCCCAGCACCTGCACGGGAACTGAGATTCACCTGCCTCTGAGGCCCAGAATTAAAGATGTGCGCCACCACGCCCGGCTGGTCCTCAAAGCATGCCTTTTAAATGAGATATTGTCATACACAGACACACACACTCTCACCTTTTAAGATTAGAGTCTGTTTCTTTTTGTTTTTTGTAGAATTGATCCTTGCACACAGCTCTTAAATTCTAGTGTCTCTATAATCAGTGTTAAAAGGATTCAAGCTTTCAAAGATCTAAATGCTAGTATTTCTAATATCATAACTACTCTATAATTAACGAACTTAATACAACTATTTAACTCAACGTAATTTACCACTAATCAATACATACATGGCAGTGTCTTACCTGGTCCAATGCAGAAAACCTTCTCAAAATCAGCACATATGCACATCTGCTTATACAGCTGTGGAGACTGCGCGAGGTAGGCATTGTTTTTAAAATAGGACACAGTAAAAACATTGGCTCCTCCTTCACTGGCGGCTGAAATACAAACATATCTATTATTATCTATTGTATACTAACCCATGTAATTCTTAGTTTTTTTAAAAAAGTAATTCACTTAAGAGAGAAAAGACACCTAGAAAAAAAAAAAAAATCAAGAATTGCAGGTAAATGTTCCCTTTTTCTGAATCAATTTCCTATCTATTACTTTAAGACTGTAAAAACTAAATGAATCTTGTGTATATTATTTTGCCTACATGTATGTATATGTATCATATGTGTACCTTGTACCAGAGGAGGTTAGAAGAAGGCATTAAATCTCCTGGAACTGGAGTTACAGGTAATAAGCAACTGTGTTGGAGCTGGGAACTGAACCTGGGTCCCTTGTAAGAGCAACAAGTGCTCTTAACCACTTAGCTATCTCTCCAGCCCCAAGAATGATATTCTTTAAAAATATTGATTTACTTGGTTGTATGTCTGTCTGTCTGTCTGTCTGTCTGTCTGTCTGTCTGTCTGTCTGTCTGTCAAGTGCATGTGAAGATCAGAGGACAGCTTATGAAAGTTGTTTCTCTCCTTCTATGTGTCCTGGGGATTGAACTCACGTTGTTAGGCTTGGTGGCAGTGGCCAGGCAAGCCCTTTACCCACTAAGCCCTGCAATGATGATTTTTGAGACAAGCTTTCATTATGTAGTACTGGCTAGCCGGGAACCCACTATGTAGACCAGGTTAGCCTTGGATTCAAGAGATCCACCTACTTCTGCCTCCAGAATGCTGGGATTGAACAGTGTTTGCCAGCAGGAACGGCGAGAATATTTGTAACTCATTTTTTTTTTAAGTGTTATATAAGCAATTCTCCCGAAAGAATGACATCAATAGTTATTTGGTGATTTTTACAATGAAGTTTACATAAAATCAAACTGCTGTACCAATTTTGCAGGACATTAACACAATTCAAAAATACACGTGGCCTAAGTTACAGTGAGGGACTGTGCTTTGTTACTGGCTCACTCCCTCATTACCACAAAGTGACTCTCGAAGGAAGACACAGAACACTGTAGACGGTGGAATTACTGTCCTTATAAACAGGCTCCGGGCACTGAACCTTAAGGGGCTCTTGGTATTATTTCAGTTTCAAAATCAATATAAGCAACTCTGGGCGGAGAGTATTTTTAATTACAGGATATATTTTGAAGCGTACCTGAAATAATTTTAGGAGTTTGGATTTCCACAAAACCTTTGTTAATTAAAGTTTCTCGGAAGAGATGGCAGATGCCGGACTGGAGACGGAAGATGGCCTGACTAGTTGATGTCTGTAAGATAGCATCAAAATCTAATTAAATCAACCTGGCACACCAAGCAAGTTAAACTATACCGGTAGTACTGGAGAAGATGGAGCACAACAGCCCAAGCCAGAAGGTGATGAGACACGTTGCAATCTAATATATATATATATATATATATATGAGCATATATACATATATACTCATACTCAGCATTCTCACTAGAAATGCAGCAAGTGTTCTAATTTGTAAGAATGCCACTCAAGAAAAATACTTAACAATTACTGACACACCTTTCTTGTAGATTCTCTTGGGGACTATTTCTAAAGGCAGTCCATTGGGTGAGACGTATCAATGTTTAGGTAGCATACAAACATTCTCAGTAAGAGTTCAGTATGGAGTAATAAGTTACTAAAGAAGACAACACACACTCTCATGTTACTAATCCCCGACTATATACTAATTGTAGACAGCCATGCATCTGTTCCTTAAACTATGAAAATGAATACAGAAAAAGTATAGCACCTCACAGCTCTGACCCACAATGGCACACAGAGCAGTGAGCAGCGGCCCCTCTAAGAGCTCGCTGCTGTCTTTCATTTTTCTGATTTAACTCCTCAGTTAATCCAGCTCCTTCGTTTACTTTCAGCCTCAATCACTGTATACATCTCTAATAATTATCTAAGCTCCAGTTAAAGGAAGCCGCTTATTAGTAAGTATTTTAAAAATAGATGTATACAATGTTCTGCCCGCATGTATCCCTGCAGGCCAGAAGAGGGCACCAGATCTCATTCCAGGTGGTTGTGAGCCACCATGTGGTTGCTGGGAATTGAACTCAGGAGCTCTGGAAGAACAGTCAGTGCTCTTAATCGGACTAGCCATCTCTCCAGCCCAGGGGGGAGGGGTGTTATAACCAGGTAGGTGTTTGGTAAAATACCTGACCTCAACCCACACTGGGATAGCCACAGCTCATCCTGCGGGCACACCATGCACTCCGACGCAGACACTAAGGACCAGGGGGCTACTCTGCATCTCCTTTATAGGAAAGAACTTAACCTTGAGTTTCTGGAGGTTAGGACTTTTTTTTTTTTGTGCATGTGGAGATCAAAGGTTAACTTAATGAAGTTGCTGTCCTTTTCTATCACGTTGGAACCAGAAATGGAATCAGGATGCTGGGCATGGATGAAAGTGCCTTTATGCCTTCCCAAACCAGGACATACTTAAGCAATGATACTTGATAATTCAAAGATATAAGTCAATAATTTCAACAAAACACTGGAGATAATTTTTTAAAAAGCTTCTAAACTTTTTAAAGAATTTACATCTAAGCTGGAGAGGAGAATTTATGGTTCAACTTATTTACTGGCTCAATTATTCATTTGTTTATGTCATGCGACTTAAGGAAACACTGGTTCACTCAGTCACTACAAACTGTATTTTCCTGCTTTCTAAAAACCTAGCAACTTATTCACTGTACTGCTATTCATATGGAGACACAATTCACTTTAGTGAAATATTTTCTGTAAAGGCCACTAGTACACTTCACTTTGTTTTTTTAAGGTTTTTCTAGATAGAGCTTCCCTGTGCAGCCTTGGCTGTCCTGCAACTCACTCAGTAGACCAGGCTGGCCTTGAACTCACAGAGATCTGCTTGCCTCTGCCTTCCAAGTGCTGGAATTAAAGGTGTGAGCCACCACCACCCCACTCACTATTATTTTTTTTTTTAGCTAGCCTAACTAAACTTATTTTATAGTCTCATCAATTGGAAATAAGCTCTGGACTGATTATTATAACACATAGTATGAATAGAAATTTCACTTAATTATGTTTTTAAAAAAGAAATTTTAGGGCTGGGGAAATGGCGCACAGGTGTTAAGAGCATTGGCTGCTCTTCCAGAGGTCCTGAGTTTAATTCCCAGCACCCACATCAGATCTCTAGTGGGATCTGATGACCTCTTCTGGCATAAAGGCATACCCGAAAATTTATGACTCACACACATAAAATAAATAATCTTTAAAAAACAAAATTTAAAACAAGACAAAACACACACACACACACACACACACACACACACACACACACACACACACACACACACACACCAGCCAGGTGGTGGCGGCACATGCCTTTAATCCCAGCACTTCGGAGGCAGAGGCGGGTAGATCTCTGAGTTCAGAGACCAGCCTGGTCTTCAAGAGGTAGTTCTAGGACAGCTTCCAAAGCCACAGAGAAATTCTGTTTCCAAGAAAGAAAAAAAAAAACCAAACACAAAAAACCCACAAAAACCAAACCTAAAAAAAAATAAAGACATCCCTACCACCTACTGTGCCCCCATTTTTGGCTTCCTGATTTTATCAACAACTGTCAATTTGAGAAGAAAATGGATCCATGTTATATATAGAAAACAAGAGGGGCAGGTTCAGGGGAAAAATCTCAAGTATTGAGAGGGAGAATTAAAAAAAAAAAACAAAAAAAAAAACAAGCAAGCCCAAGTTTACAGAGAAATTGTTAATGGTACTAAGTTTAGCACTATTTTCACAATAAATTATTTTTTTGTTGTCTTTGGCTTAAAAACAAAAACAACCTGTTACCGCCTCAGCTGAACCCACTCTATCTTTGCTTATCGTAGCTACAGACTTCTTGCAAGTTAACAGTCTATGAGGCCATTTTATAGATGGTTGTGAAGCTGGACTGAGGGGTTAGAGATCTGGGCAGCATACCTCACCTGGAAATCTGAAATGCTCTAAAATCTGAGTCTTTCTGAACACCGGTAAGATGCTACAAGTAGAGAAATCCATACTTCAAGGCCATGTTTTACGCAGAATATTATTTAAAATATTACATATAAAACGACCTCCTTCAGTCTATGTATACATATGGATTATAAATGAATTTCATTTAACTTGGGTCCCATTCTCCAGGATATCTTAGTATGTATATGCACATATCCCTAAATCTGAAGAGACTTCAAAATATTTCCAGTTCCAAGCATTTCAGACAAAAGACACTGTCATAAAAAAACTGGATAGAGACTTATTTCTAAAATTACACTTCTCTTCATTCCAAATGAGCGATTCGTTTTTCCTTAAATCAGCTTGATGTGCAATTTATAAGTAACCTCTGTAATAAAAAACTGGAATCACCGCAAAACTGCAATTACAGTACAGTAAGGAAACTTTGGCGTGCTCAGGTTGAATCCCGGCCAAGACTCTCCAGCACACGGTTGCAGTGTAAGACAAAGGTGGTTTACTGAGAACGGTGGTTTGCACTCTGATTCAGGCCAACAGTTACAACGCACCCAGAAACTCCCTCAATCACCTTCGACCATCAAACCTTTGTTAAATACGCCATCAGCTGTGGCAATCGCCACCTGTGAATCTCACAGCACTCCCATCTTCAGCTGGTCTCTGCCTTATTCGTTCCTGTCGTGGTGGGCTTCACTTGTATTGCCATTATCTCCCTTTAATCACACCTCAAATGGCACATCCTCAGCAGCAGCGCCCATAAATGCATGAATTTAATTTTCAAGTTACATCGCGTAACTATTAAAATATAAGACGTGCATCTGTTTAACACCCAGAAGCCACTGTGTATCTCAAGTTTTAGAAAAACATTGTAAAACTCAAATGTCATAAATTCCAATATTCTGGCACACAAACTATACTGCCAAGAATAGTTTTGTATTACAAGGGTGTAAAATTCATTAGAAATAGATTTTTCATTTTCTACTTGAAAGAAAAGAGTACTGAAGTAGGCAATGAGCAGACAGACACTTGACTGCAAACTGTCTAATGGCTGCTGTAAGTGTTCCAGGAGGAAGATGTGGTCAAACATTAAGAAAGAAAGATGACAAACCAATGATGAAACCACTGAACTCTTTCACTTGCAACCAAACCAAAAGGGAAATAGACGTCCCAAGAGACGACAGTGTAAACCACGGCAGTGACTTCTTCACAACAACCCGTCTCCACCTGGTTGCACCAAACTGTATGCCGTTTCTTTCACGTCTTTAATGATTTAATGATTTCATTTCTACTTGCTAACTAAGCTTGTACAAGACAGACATCACCTGGAAGCCACACTGGCTTTATAATCATCTGTTATTTTCAAATAAAGAAGGCAGTATCCTGTGAACTGGTACTCACCTGCTCCCAATACTGGCGGCTTTGAGAGGCACACTATGTCTGTCTTGTATCATTATACTTATACATAGGCAAGTGGCAACCCACCCACCTTGGTGTTGGCATAACCACATCAACAAACAAACGAGGCATACCCTAAGATCAATGACTCTGTTGTCTAATCTTGTATCCTGGTTAACAGTAGCTCTTCCTTCCTGGAAAAAAAAGAGGGGAGGAGTGATAAAAACGTATTCTACCAGTATTCTGAAGCACACTCATGCACACCATACACTACTCTTAGAAGCTATGCTTCTTTTTAGTGAGATGTGTGTATGCTAATATTGTACATGGAAACTAGGGAGTCAAGATAATGAACAGGTAAGAGGAAGCATTACGTTAGAGGCAGAGAGGATGCTGGGGATGGTAAGGCACACCTTTAGTGAAGCAGAGGCAGGTGGAGCTCTGTGAGTCTGAGGCTAGCCCAAGCAACTGTGTAAGAGACTCTACCTCAAACACCCCCATACACCAACACAGGAGAGAAAGGGGGGGGAAGAGAAGGGAAGGAGAGGGAGCCTTAAACTAGAGATGGCGCAGAAGCATGGTATAAAGGTGTCGACACTGGAATTGGATCCTCACGTCCCTGGCTGTAGAACAGGGAGCTAACTACAGTAGCTCAATCAGTGAGCTCGAGGTCTCAGTATGTAAGATGAAGACTGAGTAAAGACACCTAGTATCAACTTCTGCATCCACAAACACACATGCACCCCGACACACATACACTCAAAAACAACAAAGGCAAGAGAGATGGTAAAATGAGAAGGGACAGAAATGCTATGGCTTTCTTTCCCTCTTCCAAACTCTTAGTATATCCTGGATTTAACCTGTGAGCCTTGCTAACACCTAACAGAAGAATAACACAGAGCAGCAGTGTTTTAAAAGTGTGCTCAAGGGACCACCAATAGGCCCTTCCCCCAAGACTCACTGATATCTTCCTCTCAACAGGCTTTCCTCCTGAGGACCAGGCTTTTCTGGAACTCATTCTGTAGAACAGGTTAGCATCATACCTGCCTCTGCCTGGGATTAAAGGTGTGCTCCACCATGTAGGGCTAAATTTCTTTTTTATTACAATACTTTCCATGTTCACTCATGAGTGTACTAAGAACTTTGCAACAGCTATATGATTTTGGGAACTCCACAAGCCCAAGGATCCAAGGTCTGTATGGGAGTCTAGATGTACATGTAGCCAGACATTTACAGACTTTGTCCGTGTTTAACATGATGTCACTTGTAATAGGAAAGTTTTGTTTTGGAAAATACAAAATATGCTGTGGTCACTTTTAACTTTTAATCTAAAATATATTCAAGCATGCAATACTTAACATTTTAGTAAGTTAATATTTTAAAATATGTCTTAAACTTTAATTCTATAAATTCTAACAGACACATCAATAAAACAAAAGCTTATGGGAGGTATCTTTTATATTTTTAAGAGATTAAAAGGACTTTCTTTGCTGTTTGATTCTGGGACATCTGCCTGCTAGATAAGCCTCTACCACTGAGCTATATCTCTATCTGTAAAATGGATCAAGACACCAAAAAATGTCTGAGATAAGCTGATGGTAAGAGTAAATTTAACTGGTTTAACTTTGATGGTGAGTCGGGAAAGACAGAAGAATGTTTTTTCCCCTTGCTTGTTTGCTTGCTTTTCTTGTTTTTGTCTGTTTGTTTAAATTAATATTCTTATTTGCATTTTTTATTATTTTTTAAAAAGTTTTCCTTTGAGAATGATGCTATAAGGGTGAAGGGTGGGTACAGATTGGCAAGTGCGTGAGATTTGGGTACATGATGTGAAATTTCCAATGTTTAAATTAAAAAAGACAGTAATTTAATTGCAACCAGGCCTCCTGAATGCTGAACTTTCTACCACTGAGAGATATCCCCAGCCCCTGTGAATTTAAACTAAATACAAAACTCCAATCAATTTACTACAAGGAGGGCATCCAGAGCAAGCACATGTGACATAAGCTTTACCTCTTCACCTTCTACTTCAGGCCGAACGGCATCATCCAGCTGCAAGGGAAGTCGGGGTTCAGCCAAACTGATCACATAAATCTGAAAACGAGAAATTGCCAAAAATATTAAGAAGCAAATAAAAACTGTTATCATCTGTTTAAAAGACAATCTACATAGAATGCTGTTTGTGTACATCTTTTTACCTAAAACCACTTGGCGAAATAAAGTAAGATGATATCCATTTTTAATCTACCTAACAGGGATAATATTGTTGGCTTTATGGATTATTTGAAGACAACTACGATAACACAAATACTTTATAAACCCTAGGTACACACCAATGTAATAAACAAGGCCTAGCTGAATCAACAAACCCGTGATTAGGGAAATCAATCTCAAAGATGCAATTAAAATGGGGGCTGCCACAAGAACCAAAGCATCAACACAGGTGTGACTGTTACAAGCAGTATTCGGTCAGTGCTTCCACTATGACCAACTTCAGCCAGGCTGGGCTTTGCTCATCTTCCTTTCTTTACTCTTTGCTGTCTCCCTTAACCGTCTCCTTTCATCAAACATGAATCCCATTTCCTGTGTTCTGGCCACCAGCTGCCACAGAGGATGTTCTTTTAGGTTGTCGAAGTCCCTCGATATTCACACATGCTAATTTTGTATTTTAGTGATAAAAAATCAGTGAGTTCATGAGTAAGGAAGTGTCTTCTGAACACCCTTAAAGACACACAACCTTACCACTTGCACCCCGAGATTACTAAGTGAATCAAAGGGGAGTTACTTCTACTTAGTTGAGTCAGGAAAGGAAGCTGTGTTCTCCCAGTTTGTGGACTACCTTGGCCTTCAGAAATTATCAGAGGCTCTACTCTAGCCACACTCAAAGATAGAATTATCACGGTTCCCTACACACACATTTTAGGCTTCCTTTGGTTAATACAATCCTGACCTTCAAATCCAAAACTGGAGAATCCAAGAGCTGAGACTTTCATAATCGTAGAAACTCATCCTCTCTCATTGGATTCCAGTTCACATAGTACTTGGTACAAAACATACAAACAGTAACAGTTGGCTGACTACATAAGAGTAAGGGACAGTCAACTGTTTATGGCACAAATCAATGCTTTGTAAAATACTGTATTTTTATTATGGTAAAACTCATCGGCAAGTCCCTACAATTTTAGTATTAATTACTGATACTTTTAATGCTAGATATATATTCTGACAATTGATTTAGGGCCCTCCTGTGTATTAAAAATACAAGTTTGTTTGAGTCATTAAGTTTTCTTTATTAGAGTACTGAAAAACATGTCAGTTCCAAAAGACAAATTCTTTTTTTGTCAATACATATGAACTTCATCAGTAAACTCAACAAAGAACAAAGTAATGTGTCAGACCAGCTCAGCAAAAAACACAAGACTTTTCCATATCTCAGAGTTCCACAACAATTAACGCCTATTAAATTTAACTCTTCATTCCCAAATCATCGGGTATAAAGGCACTGATCTTTCTCAGTCTACCAACCTTTCTTATGCATGTCCCTAAGTGCTCCCCCCTCCCTTCTGTGGGAAGGGGGTCTCTGTGTATATGCTCTTTCTGGGTTCATAACCCTTAAAGTCAGGAGAGGGGAAAAAACCTATCCCTTGTCATAAACATTATCTATTTGTTTATATGAATGTGTACACGCATGAGCACATATGCTCATGCTAAAGGATATGATTGGCTCTCCTTCTATTAAGTGGGTCCCACAGGACAAACTCAGTAATTAACATAAATCTCAGAATTCTACGATTTGTTTTTTGTTTTTATCTAACAATAAAGACCAGGCTGGCCTCAAACTCACCAAAGAATCTGCCTACCTCTCCCTCCCAAATACTGGGATTAAAAGTGTATGCCACCATGCCCAGCTATATCAATTACTAAGAACATACAGATAGAAAATGGTTTCAGAATTACTCAAATCTATCCATAATTTAATCTGTCTCTCTCTCACTCTTTCTTTTCTTGTGGTACTGGGGTCAAATCCAGGGTACCATGCATACGAAGCTATATCTCCAGTCCTCACAACATTGTATTATAAAATGAGTTACCTTCTGCACATGTAACTCAACATCTTGCTGTGTACAGCTTCCAATTTTCTGATTTACTTTTCTCACAATGCCTTCCACATCAATAATACTTTCTTTGTTGATGCTGTCAAGAGAAAAAAAAATCCTTAACTTTAATAATCATATTAAAGGTGTCAGAATTCATTTGGTATTTAAGCAGCAGAGTATGTCAAACCATTCTTTACTATAGAAGACACTTTCAATAAAACCAGCCTCTTCAACCTATTTAAAACAAGTTATTACACAGAACACCTTGTGAGAGTCTGTTAAAGAGATGACTTTTTTTTTTTTTTTTTAAAGATGCCACAGCTTATAAGCTACTTGGGACATAAAAGGCAATAGGACTAAGAGAACTGTAAAAAGTTGTAAAGCCTCTGAATTATTCAAGAGCCTTTCCCTCTTACCCTTGAGATCACTGAGATCAGCATTTCCCTTCATAAGAAACACTGACTTCAATAAATGCAATTACTGTTACATAATGGAATTAAATAATAGAAGAGGGTCAACTGGAAAGTTTCCCAAGTACTAAGAATATCAAGGTGGCGTTTTGCAGTGACATCTTCATTATCTAAAGTTCCTACGCTCACACTGTCCCTGGATTATGACTTATAACCTAGCTGTTCACTCACACTCAAGAAATGCTTGTGTGATACTTAACATACAACAAATACAAAATAACCACATCTCCTAGGCTGTCCCTTAACAGACCCGAGTTGTGAACATTAGACCCTTAAATTCTGTGGGTTTTTTTTTTTTGTTTGTTTGCTTGTTTGTTTGTTTTTTGTTCTGAAACAGGGTTTCTTGCTGTCCTGGAACTCGCTCTGTAGACCAGACTGGTCTCCCAACTCAGAGATTGGCCTGCCTCTGCCTCCCAAGTGCTGGGACTAAAGGTGTGCGCCACCACCACCCGACCTTAACCCTTAAGTTCTGAAGCAGAATTTTATTACATTATCTATTAAATACCACATCATTTCCTGGTTCTGGTTATTTTACACATAACCAAGGAAAGGTATAACGTGAAATGATGATTCTCACCAAACTAAACTAGGGTTGTTTTGGTTTTTGATCTGCATATTCTTCTATGATGAAATGTGACAATGTATTTGGTAAAAATGATTAAGATTCATGGAAAAGTTGCTTTCATTCTGATACAGAATTCCATCTTCAGTAGTTATGGTGTTATTATATACCCTAGAAGCCACACAATGCTAACTTTAGACTAAACACTGCATCTGCTCTGGAATGGAAAGTCCTAGGCCGTACTGTCTAGGTTTCTGTCACCAATTACCTCCCTCCCCCTGCCCCCCCCCAACCCCTACCCCAGTTTTTTGAGACAGGGTTTCTCTGTAGCTTTGGAACCTGTCCTGGAACTCACTCTGTAGACCAGGCTGGCCTAGAACTCACAAAGATCCACCAGCCTCTGCTGGGAGTAAAGGCATGTACCAACACCATCTGGCTACCAATCACCTTTTTAAAAACAATTAATAGTACATATATTCTGTACCACAGCCACCACTGAAAACCTAAAGAAAAACATACACTTGAAGGATCTGGCTTCTGTTTACTATTAAAAGCATTTGCTGACACTGACAGTGTAGTGTTACTCATCTCCCTTCTAACAGCTGCCTAACCGTATGGGTGAGTCCACCTGAGGCCTGACAGATGTATAGGGCTTGTTTCACTGTCTGGGGGGGGGGGGGGGGAGTGTTTTCACCTCCCTGATCAATACAGGGCACTGGGAACCAACCCTAACCCTAACCACAGCCCCAATTTCCCAGGTGTCCCTAAGCTCACAGCTCCTATGTAGAGGCCTTTGACATCCTCTGGACCTTCTGTTAGCAGACAGCCTTCTTCAAGGCTACTTGAGTTAATGTTGCCTTTTCCTCACCAACACAATATTTTATTGATTATTTTGGGAATGTCACATCATGTACTCCAATCACACTTATTTCCTAGTCCTCCCAGGTCCACCCCCCCACCAAAAAAAACAAAACAAAAAAAAAACCAAACAAAAAGCCTTCTTTGAGACAGGGCTTCATTATGTAATCCTGGCTTGCCTGGAACTTTCTATGTAGCCCTACTTGGCCTTGAACTCGAGATCTTCCAACATCTTCCTTCTGACTGCTGGGATTAAAAGTGTATGACCTGATGCCCAGTAACATTGCTTTACAAACCCCTGACTTACTGTGTGTGTGTGTGTGTGTGTGTGTGTGTGTGCGCGCCATCAGTTAAGTCCTGCCTGAATGTGTTTGTTGACATGGACAAAGGCATGGTAAGGTTCCCAAAGCTTCATACTCAAGAGAAAATAGCAAAGCCTTCCTGTGGTCCATGTTTAGAAAATATTCACCACAGCTGACTACCCCTAGATATTTACTGCCTGAAGACTTCTCCCCTACAGAGACTATTCTATTCTACTAAGATTAGCTACACCTATCTCCCTGATTCAGCTGTATACAATAAACCCTGCTTCTTGATTAAAATATGAAATAACCTATTTATCTCTATTGAGGTTTCCCCATCACAGTGTCTAGTCCCTGTGTATGTCTTTTCTTCATTCCCTTACCTCCCCAGTCAGACTAAGTCCCTGGAGCCATACAAGGACTCAGCATAGACCACAGCAAGACTGTAGAAGTCGGATAACAATTTTGGAATTGGTTCTTTATTTTGACCACATGGGCCCAAGGGATAAACTCTGGTTATCAGGCTTGGCAATAAGTACCTTTCCCTGCCAGACCACCTGCTGGCCCAATCTCTCCCCTTTTTGTATTTATTTTCAAAGATACATCTGTGTGTATGAGTGCTTCATTCGTATGTATGTATGTATGTATGTATGTATGTATGTATGTATGTATGTATGTATATGTACCACGTGCATGCATGACTGGTGCCCGAGGAGGCCAGAAAAGGCCTCAGATCCCCTGGAACTGGGGTTACAGATAGCTGTAGATGCCATGTGCGCTGTGGGAACTGAACTCAGATCCTTTGAGAAGCAAGTACTCCTAACCATTGAGAAATCTCTCCATGCCCTCAAGAGCTCTGTTCCTAACAAGTGAGTTTCACACTAGTCTCCTTCCAAAAGACAGCGGAATGTGGGCAGAGACCACTGGCTGGAGATTTAATGGAAAAAAAGAAAACCTCACAAACACTTTGTTTTTTCTTCATTATTAGTACCAGATGTTCATTATCATTTGGATAATCCATTTCTACGGTTATACATCCAAATTTATGCCTTTACTTACCCCTATTTGAAAAACCGAATGAATTCACAAGGCAAAGAAAAACCCAAAACAACAAAAAAACTGGTTTGTAACAAAGGACTAGCTGTAAAACCTGCTTGTAGAACCTGTAAAAGGCTGAGGCTGGAAGGGGTGTGAGACAGTTTCATAAAGTCCAGGCTGGTTCCCAATTCACTGTGTAGCCTGGGCTTGCCTCGCACTCCTTATCCTTCTGCCTCCACCTGAGAAGATTACAGATGTGGACCACTCTTCCCAACTCCAGTCTAACTACATGCCTTTTTAAAAACTGATTTACATGTAAAGCAGTGCACAACCAGAAAGGCACTGGACAAGAAAGCTTTAAATTCCACATTTGAAAACAAACAGGCCTCTACATCCACATTTTGAAAAAGATTTTTACCGATCAGGTAACTAGAGTACTTGAGTTTTACAGAGGATGTGCATTGAAAAATAATCCCGATAAAAAGCAGAGGAACTCCCAGGAGCCGTACAGGAAAAATGGATGAAGTAAATTAAACACATCTTTTCAAGAGCTTAGTCAGCTGTTGTTATTATTAATGCCTGAAACACATGTGACAGCATTGTTTGCCATGCCTCTTTCATTTTTCAACCACTCTTTTGACTCTCCATATAATTAGTCACTCAGCAAATAAGATAAATTAGCACAATCTTGATATCAAGATATTCTTAAGGAGTAGGCAAAACATATGTCAAGCTATTTATTAGGAACTACTAACCATCAACTTAAAACTACTTATAGCCAACAGTTCCCACTGAATAAAATTGCAAAAAGGATCGTTCACATAAAAGCTTTCTATAATGAAGTGTTGTTAGTAATCCATGTTGGCCTCAAGCTCATGGCCCTCGGGTTTCCTCAATGCTAGAATTATGGATGGGCATGTGCCACCATGCTAGTCCACTTACCTATTTCCGGTGGATCAACTTATCAAAACACAATCTCCTGAGCCAGACAGTGATGGTGCAGGCCTTTAATCCCTGCACTTGGGAGGCAGAGGTAAAGGCAGAGGCAGGTGGATCTCTCTGAGTTTGAGGCCAGCCTGGTCTACAGAGCAAGTTCCAGGACAGGCTCCAAAGCTACAGAGAAACAACACAACAACCCCCCCCCCCAACCCCCTATCCTAGTTTTCAACTGCTGTACACACAATAATGAGAAACAACTTGGAAAGGTTTGATTTTTCATCTTTTAGTTGTAGCCCACTAAGAAGGGAATCCAGGTAGGATTCAAGGCAGCACTGGAGGAGTGCTGCTTAGGGCTTGCCCAGCCTGCTTTCCTTACACAAGCAGGGACCACCTGCCATGGGGCAGCACAGTCCACAATGGGCTGGTCCCTCCCACGTGAATAATTCATCAAATAAAAGCCCTACACACCATTCTGATTTTCTCAACGAGGTCCCCTCGTCCCAAATGATCCCTGCAGGGGTCTCTGTGACTATCGTGGTCAGCAGAGTGACAATCTGTAGGAGGCAAGAAGGTAGTTGAGTTTTAGCTATCTATATTGGTTCAAACTTCAATAATCTGACCCTGGGCATTTTTAGGCATACTTAAGCAAGGCAATTTTATAAAAAATTTCCTGGTGATAATTAAATTAATATTATATGCATAATAAAACTTAAATTGTGACTACATTGAAACTCTTAGTAAAGTACACGTGACATCTTCCACAAAAATAGGTTCTATAGATTGACAAGGTCAAGATGAGGGTCTGGGGTAACAGTTCAAGAGACTTGCCATTCTCTCTGCCTCTGTAAGCACCAGGCACACACGTGTGCACTTAGAAACATGTAAGCAAATACTCACACAAATAAAAGTATCTTTAAAATACTTGTTCTTTCAATTATAAAAGAACAGACTTATTATTCAGATCCAAGTGCTAAGCCAGCCCCTTCTTCTATGGTCACTGTTTTCTATTTGGTGAATAACTCTCCACATTTGTTCTCACTTGCAGAGAATATGGAATGTTTTATAAATTTTATGTCTCTATTCCATGGTATTTTGCTGACTTTAATCTGTATTATTTTTAAATGCTGAAGAAGCTTAACACACTTTTATTTTGTACTCATAAAAAGTAATCTTTATATACAACTCTCTAAAGCACTGCTCCCTTTATCACTCAGCCATTTCCTTCTAAGTTCCAGTTAGGTGTGAAGTACTTAAGACATGCGTACACCATTCTATTTTGTGTGTGCATGTGCTTACCATGGTGCTCATGAGGTCAGAGAATAACAGCGTGTCTGTCCTTGCTATCTAATTTATTTGTCTATAGTTTTCTTGCTTGTATGCCAGAATAGCAAGCCAGAAATCCCAGGGCCTCTCCTGTCTTCAGCTCCCATCCCCCAGGGATTCTGTCTTCATCTCGCATGCATCCATCTCTCTGTAGGAGTGCTGGGATTACAGATTTACAGGATGCTGTGTCCAGTTTTCACGTGGGTGATTGAAATTCATGTCCTTGAGCTTGTATGGCAAGGGTTTCATCCCCTGAGAAATCTTCCCAGCCCTAGACTTCATTTTTTTAAAAAATTATTTATGAATTTATTGTGTTGTACCTGGATGTTTTGCCTGCATACCATGTGTGTGCCCAGTGCTCAAGAAGACCAGAAGAGGGTGTCAGGTCCCCTGCAACTGGAGTTACAATGGTTGTGAGATGCCAGTTCTCAGCAAGAATAACCAGTTCCCTTAACTGCTGAGCCATCTTCCCAGGTCTCCTAGACAAGTTTCTTTTTTTCCTTTTTGGTTTTTTTTTTTTTTTAGGAAGAGTTTCTCTGTGTGGCCCTGGCTGTCCTCAAACTCACAGAGATCCACCTGCCTCTGCCTCCGGAGTGCTGGGATTAAAGGCGTGCGCCACCAACGCCCGGCTTTACACTTTATTTTTAAAGCACATCTTTTCCAAAATTTGAACATTGAACTGAACAGGCTACACACAGTCACTTCTTCCCCAGCAGATAAACTTGCTCCAATATAAAGAGTCACGGCATACAGGCGCAGCTGCTTAAGGAGCAGCAATGGCTAACGAGGCAAAGTTGGCTTCTTTGGACCTCAACTTTAGATAAGCATGTACCCTTACCCGAGCGAGCTGGCGAGCTGGCGAGCTGGCGAGCTGGCGAGTGCTTCTAATATGTCTCTGCACAGTTTTGAATCTCTCCCCTTGCTGCCCCCAGCTTAGCCAAGTGCCTGGACCAGAGCAGGTGCTAAATAAGTGTTCCAAGTCAGTGAGACTTCTGAGTACTATTTTTTTCCATTTTCCAGTTATAACAGCTAACGTAGTAAACAGAAATGCTATACCTACCAACCAGTGAAATATCTATTTTAGGTGAAATATCTAAGAGGAAAGAAAATAAACAAAACTAGTATGTAGCTAGGTGAGTCATTAGAGAATGAGGAATCTATTTGTGACTCACCGCCAGCTATCAATAAATCATGTAACCACAATGACTAATACAAAGAAAAATAAAGTCAAACACATACATATCTATGTACAGAATAAGTTGTTTTCAGGGTTAAAACTGCCTGAATTCTGGAGCTCAGCGAGGATTGTTGAGCAAGCACAAAGAGCGATCTGTGATTTTGAAGTCAGATTCGTCTACACAGCAAGTCCCAGGTTAGCCACAGCTCCGTGGTAGAGACACTGCCTCAAACAAAACAAACATTACAATTACTATCTCTGCTAGTCTTTTAAAGCTGCTGCTGGAAGGGTCAACCTTAAACCTCAAAAACATATTTACATATTAACTGCCACCCTCTATAACAGTTGGTACGGAAGACCAAACAAATAAAAAAATAAATAGATCTTGACTTTATGTATTACCCTGCAGCTTTAAATGACACTGAATTAAAAACAATATTCCAGAAGAAGAACAAAAGAGGCTCACTTCTCGCTCAACTCCAACTAAGAATTGGTGACAATGTAAGTGCGGTCAGAAGCGCAATCTTGCACAGGGATCACATCTTCTGCTCCCAGAAAACCCACACTTACAGAAAGGCCATCAACCATTTCAAACACACAATTACCGTTATGGTCTTAAAATCCCTACGGGGTTAATGTGTCAGCTTCCCTTCCTAATTCATGCAGTTGCTTCATTCTTCAGTCAGTCACAAGAAAATTGATCTTTCTAACAGACTGATTAAAATGATCTGCCCAAGCGTCCTATGGCACTGAATCTAATTAGTGAGCCAACTTTTGAGTAAGAATATCGATAAACTGGATGAGTCTGGGACACATATTTTCCTTCACATTAAACACCAATGTTCCTTTCCAAGGAAAAAAAATCCAAAAGCTCAAAATTAGCAATATAGTGTAGTCAATAAGGCAAAAGCCAAGAACCTCAGATTTAATATCTAAAGTAAATGCTAAGATCATCATCTACTTAAGATATTAAAAGTGACCTTGAATTTTGCCTTTTAAGTGATTAGGAAACCCCAGCTGGAACTATCTGATTTGGTATTTTTAATAGTGGAATCCTAGCTTTTCTCCACCTGGTAAAAGGCCAATGGGAATAGGGTTAAATGCAGGCCTGTATGGAATTAACATATAAATACCATTCTTTCTCCCACCCTTGTTGTTCACATGTTTTATTGCCCAGTGTCCGCAGGAAGCATCTTCAAATCGTAAACACCTAGAAGCCCACAGTGTTCAGGTGCTCCTCCAGGAGTAAAGTCAGCCACAAGCATTTCATATGCAAAAGCTGACCCAGCAGAAAATGAGAGCCAAGTGAGGATTGAAAGCAGTCTTTCCACCATACACATATTTCTGTGCGAATTATTTTCTAAACCAGATTCTGGCAGCATTAGCTGGCCACTCCCTAAGCAGCTGGCTCCCCCAAACAATGTGCTACAAAATATTCTTTTCAATCACTCCATGCTTCATTGGTTCTCAAATTTTTAACATCAGCTAAAAACATAAGTACGCCTTTCATTTTACTTAAGCACACACCCAGAACTAGTTTAGAAGCTGGGCATACACTGCTTTGATCTTAATAGGAGGCCACTAGAATATTTTGCAGAACTCATTGTTTTCCAAAGTTTTCTTGTGTAATTTATACCTTAAACTAAAGGATAAAAAAGAGAAAGGAAGATCCTCAAGAACTCTGCTAAATAATGGAAGTATCTGAAGTCTCTAAGTCTTAAATATTCATTCTTCAGTGTCCGGTAGAAGAGGGAGAGTATCTCATAACCCTACACGTGCACTTGGTCTTGTTGAGAGATAAGGCACCAGGAGTTTGTAAAACAGGAACTTACAGACGTTGCCAGGCAAGAAGAGAAAGCAGCAGAGGATAATGGAGTTCTGGGTGAGGAACAAGATGATGGTGGAGCTGTGGGTTATTTCTACTGAAGCCACCTTTCACCCTGTTATTTTTCTCATTCCCACACAAGAGTAGTTAGAAAGGAAGGCGATTTTGATGTAACACTTAGGAACAATGCCAAGAAGATAATTCATTACCGGTCTATGCTAGGCATCGTCAACTAGAAACACAATGCCAATGACCATGGTGGTAATATGGGTGACTTCAACCATGAAGAAGCACTCAGAACACATACTGCTAACATCCCCTGTGACCTAAGTTATTAGCCACACCCATTTGCATTTGACATGCCACATTCCCTCCAATTCCAGGCAGCTTTCACAACCACCTCACAAAGGCATACACTACATCTCTCTGGAGGCTTTTCACACAAAAAACTACAGATATTTTACTCAAAGAAAAGTACCACGCTTACCTCTTGTGTATTTATTTACTGACGATCCAATATTCGTGAAATTGTTCAACTTACCTTTAGAAAGTAAAATCCTTGCCCTTTAAAAATGTGCCATTGATTAAGTTTCTCAGAGTTATGCTATTAACCCGACTCATCCATTTATCCATAAACTGTGATTTTTATTGCAGTTTCACACAGCATAGTGACTTTTATTGCAGTTTCACACAGCATAGTGATTTTTGGGGACATGTATGCCACACAACAGCAGAATTAACAATGTCTAAAGCACCACTTTAGGAAAATATAATTTAAGAGGACACTAATATTGGAATGTCTCAGGAGCACTTTCTCTAAAGGGAAGATAGAGCAATTTAGGAGGTTTCAGCTGCTATAGCTACGTGACAAACACCTGTAAGCCAGTAGGTGAGCAACAGGACAAGTCAGGCAGGCAGCAGACACTTAGCAGAAGGCAAACCATGACTTTAAATTCTAAGTCTGTAGTTGCATTTCCCCGACAACTACACTGGGTGATTTTGCAGCTCATTCCTCACGATGGCAATGAGAGGAATTATACAATACACTGCTACAGCCATGTTGGTAAGAGGAAAAAACAAAAAGAGAAGGCCAAAGTCTTATCTAAACTATGTGGGATCGTTAGATCTATTTTGTAACACCAAGGTTTCATGTTTATAACTTAGATTTCTTATTACTGAAATTATGCAGAAAAAGTAACTGTCACTGCAAACCAGGTATTCAGTTACAACTCTTCTTCCCTCCACTGTTTTTACAGCGTGCTTCTAAATAATGGGGTGATTCCCTGGGAAGGCACTCGTACTTTCTAAGAGACAGACTCGTTAGTATTAACATTAGAAAGCCTTTAAACTCCTCCTCTGGAATAGGTTTTCCATAGCAATAAATTCAAAATATTTTCCTTTCTGTGTAATCAGACTTCCAATGCTGAGACAGAATATTTGACAAGAAAACTTAAGGGAAGCAGGACTGATTTTGCTGTGGCTACCAGCATCTCAGGCCATGGCAGTGAGGAGTTTAGAGCGGCTCACCTCACAGAAGCCTAGATAGAGAAAAGAGCAGCCTGTGCTTGAACCCCAGCCCAAGTAACCATCACATTTACTGCATAATTTTATACACGTTTCAATTTTATTTTTGGGAGGCAGGGTCTCACTGTGTAGACCAGACTGGCCTTGGACTCGAGATTACTTGCCACTGCCTCCTGAGATCTGGGATTAAAGGTGTGTACCACCTGCCTAGCACAGTCAATTATATTTTTAAAAGTCTCCGCTGTATTTTGACTCTAACTTGGGGGGCAGTGGGAGGGTTTTGAACTAACATCATGAAGAGGCAAGTTGATATAGAGGCTATAAAGGTGAGCCCTACCCTAGAGACAGAAGCTTAGTCAAAACACTCAGTATTTCATTCCTGAATTTGCTTTGTTACAGAGAGAGAGAGAGAGAGAGAGAGAGAGAGAGAGAGAGAGAGAGAGAGAGAGAGAGAGAGAGAGAGAGAGCAAATCATTTCTATACTCATCAGGAGTTTGCACTAATGTTCTTAAGAAAACTGTCTTATCAAGTAGTCCAGGCAACTACCAATTCATCAGTTATCGCCCTGAGTCTTTGTCACAAGAACCCTCATTGCTCACAAAGTAACCAAAGCCACCAATGCACCTACTATTAATTTCTCTGGCTTAATTCTTTAGTATATTACTGCCAAAAGTTATACAATTAAAAGCTAAGTACCACGTGCTAAGGCTATTGCATAAAATTGACTCCATTACTCATACATAACTAAAGGTTTTATAATTTGCAATAGCTTACCTTTCCCACACATTGCTAACTGTACAAAGTCTAATTTTTAAGACACTAAAAAAAAATGCTTTAAAAAATTTACTTTACAGCTTCTCTGTTTAGTATTAATGCCACCTAGCTCTTGACTGAGTTCTACTTCATAAACTAAGAATATGGAATTATCTATATTCCTCTGTTTAAAAGAATTAATTTCTCATATTTGTTGAGTAGGTGAATACCCTTGGTAATCAGAGGCCAACCATGGGTAATTTTCTTCAAAAATCATCTCCCATCATTGAGAAATGGTCCCCCACTGCCCTGGATCTTGTGTAGTACAATAGGTTGGTCGACCAGTAAGCCCCAGGGACCCTCCTGTCTTTGCCTTTCCAGTGTCGGTATAAGAAGAACATACCATCATACCTGGATTTTTCAAAAGTTTCTATAGATTGAAGCCAGGTATTCCGCAAGCACTTTATCAACTGGCCAGTCCAAGAAAAATCATTCTTGACTATCGCTTCTACATGGACGCCTGGCCTTTCTTTATTTTATAAATATGTAGCTGGGCAGAGGTGACGAACAGCCTTTGATCCCAGCACTCAGGAGGCAGAGGCAGGCTGATCCCTGTGAGTTCAAGACCAGCTTGGTCTATAAGAGCTAGTCCCAGGACAGCCTCCAAAGCCACAGAGAAACTCTGTCTCAAACAAACAAACAAACAAACAAACATTGGTGAACTGCATTCTGTTTGGGAGACCATTTGTAAGTACTTTTACCAGTTAGTTTTAGCTGACAGATCAAGTAATTGCTATTCCCAAGAATCCCTGAAAGATGCAAACAACCTGAGTAGTGAATTATGTTAGATATCACAGGCTCTGACTGCCCACAATCAGTAGAAGGCCCCTCAGTAATTAATGGGATTTTCAAAAGGCTTTTCTAATATTCAACATATGAAGTTATTTTCTTAAATTTATTTATTTATTATATGTACAGTGCTCTTCCTGCATGTATGCCTGAATGTCTGAAGAGGGCACCAGACCTTATTACAGATGGTTATGAGCCACCATGTCGTTGCTGGGAATTGAACTCAGGACCTCTGGAAGGGAAGGCAGTGCTCTTAATCTCTGAGCCATCTCTCCAGCTCTCAGAAGACTTTTCAACTACAATATTTTCTTTAGGAATATAACACTAAAGCTATAACAATCTAATAGAAGAAGTATGTGCTACGTAAAACTGTTAACTTATTAATTTCCCAGAACTTAATATATAAAAGACAAAAATCCACAGATATTTTTGAGGTTGATTTTACATAGTATTTTAAGTATATTAAATATAGTTTAGCATAGACACCTGTGATTTCCATGGCCATCTTTTTCCTTTTATATTGGTGGTTTTCTACATAGATACAGCTTATCAATAGGGATCAGACTAATTTATGTATATTCGGACACATATTAACCTGCATTTCACAAGCACACTCAGTCTATGAAAACAAACCTAATGACCAGAAGACCAGAGGGGACATCAGGCAGCAGTCTTAGACCAAGGAAAACGTGGGGCCACTACACTGATAGGACTAAACTACTAAATTTACAATTGAGTTATGAAATCCACAGTGCTGAAACTTTTAAACATAAATACAGATGTTACTATACAATAATAATAAATCTCTAAACCAAATCCAGCTGCTAAGAACTTCACTGCCTTGGGGCCAGGGAGAGACCAACATAAATTCAGATGTTACAGTAGATCATTTGTTAGTTTCTTTCTAATTCTAGAATTCATGATTCCATCTTTGTCTTTGAACACACGCCATCTAGGGACTGAGAGATGGTTGGGCAGTTCTTGCAGAGGACCTAGGTTCAGTTCCCAGAACCCACACATGGCTGCTCATAACCATCTGTAACTCTAGTTCAGAGGATCTGATGCCATTTTCTGGCCTCTTGTCACCAGGCATACATGTGCTATACATACACGTAAGCAAAACATTCACAAACAATAAAAATAAACATAAAACATTTTAAAAAGCTTCCATCTAAAGAACAAGGATTTCAAATCAATCAGTAGAAAAATGCAGTATTTGCTTTAGATTTAACTTACTGTAAAAATACCTATTCTTATTACTTAAAATGTAGACCATGCACCTATTTTCCCATGTCTTCTTTAACCATTATCATAGGAATATTAAATTAAGAAAAACAGCCACATCACGAACCAAAAACGAAACTCTCATTACCTTAGAGTCAGAGCACCCACCACCCTTCTTTCCTGTCTCAATGCCCTGCTTCTTGTAAAGTAAATCAAACAAAACGTTGTGCTTCTGCAGAGCTCTGAGCTAGAGCTAGACAGCAATACCTTTGCAGCTGGGTAAAAAAGCAAGTTTTATCTCTTTTCTTCCCTAATTCTTAGGTGTCAGAGTTAAAAGTTGTAACATTATTAATACATGTCTGACTTCCTTCAGGAGAAAATCATCTGCCGAAGTACACTGTCTTTTTTTACATTCTTTTATTATTCAGTTCAGAAAACTTGTTGCTCATTATGCAAATCTCAAAGGGGAGGGGGGGAGGGGAGGAAAGGAAACTCAACAAACACAACAAAATCAAGTTGCTGTGTGCCCTGTTGAGCATGCCAGGCTTTTTGTCGCTCTACTTGAAAGTAATGTGACTTGTCTGTGAAGAGTGCAGCTTCAGCAGTTCCAAATGAATCACAAGCCTGTGCTCCATATTTTCTCTTTTGTGAGTTTAATGTATTCAAGCAACACTGAACTGACAATTTAAATAACTACATTTTTAAACAAACGAAGCATTGATGTTAATGTATGAAAATGGTCCAAACCCCTGGGAGTCTTGGTTCCCACCATTGTTTACTCTGACAACAGGATATAATTGCTTACTTACTTGGCAGCAAATTTAACCATCTGCTTGCTCGCATGGTCTCCCACCGCCACAAGAGCCTGGACGTTAAACTGCTGCTGCCTCAGGACTAAGAAGCACTGCTTCCCTGCAGGAGACACAAAGAACGTGGGACACTAGAAACATGCTACTTCAGGGTTTACACAGGAGAAGGCTTACTTCTCTACTTAAAATTAGGTCAAAACCCACACACTCATCAGGCTTATGCATGTGTTATGATTAGCATGCACAGACCAAGCAGCCACACTTACTTAACTGAGTTTTCACACCAGTTCCAATAACCATCTGACAGGTTTCTTTTGAGAACATAGGTAAATCACAGATTTTTAGCTAGAGATACATAAATCTACAAGATTATTTTGTAACATTAAACAAATCACAAGTTGTTTCAGATGACTTTCATCATTCAAACAATAGCTTCTATCTTCTCCTAGCAAAGACATGAGCTAACTAGAACTACCATGGCAGCTTCAATCATGCAATCTCAAAAGCACTAATAAGGTGTTTACTAGTCAGAATACAAGTGCTCTCTGGGGTGGTCCAGCTACAGAGTTCTTCCTACCCAAGGACATGTTAAAGAGCACAGAGATTCACATTCCATTTTCCCAGCCCCATGTCCTCTGCGACAGCCACACATTTTAAAACTTGAAGCAATTTTGCTTTTGTCAGTAAAATGCCACTTAATAAGAGTCAGATAACCAGTTTTATTTTCACATGTTGTGGGTCTCTTGTTTCTCCTTCACAAAGAGCTGTCATTTCTTATTCTTACCCGGAAAAAAAAAACCATCACTCATGCATCCTTGCGCCAAGTATCCCTCTTCCTCCACAGCAGATCATTCTAAGTCTCTGATCAAATTCCAGACAACCATTTCCTCATACAAATGAATCAATCTTTCCAAGGCCACTTTCCTCAGACTGTCTTAGGAAACACCACACGCCTATGATTTTTTATTAATCTTTTATATTAAGTTAGCCTTGCCTCCCCTGCCCCCCAAAAAGAAAAACAATATCAACAACAACAAAAAAAAAGGGAAGCAGAGAGTTACTATTTTCAACACACAGCATTTTAAAATGTACCCAGGGTACAATCATGAATTGTTAGTCAGGCATGGTGGCACACGCCTTTGATCCCATCTCAGCACTTTGGAGGCAGGTGGATCTTTGTGAATTTGAGGCCAACCTGGTCTACATAACTACAAATCAAAAATGAATAAAAATTTTAAAAATAAAAAAAAGTCAAGTTGCAAGCAAAGTGTCAAAAGAGTGATAATTTATTGACTCTGCAGTCACATAATTGACAGACTTTTATCAGGGAAAAAAAAGACACTACTTCCCCCTCTTGTTTTACAGTAAGAGCACATACAAGTTAAATGTAAACAAATTCAAAGGCACTCTAAGGTATTAGATGATAAAAATTACCCCCCACCCGAAGCTTTGCACCTGATTAAAATGACATTATCTAAGTATATTACTACAGAACCCACAGCTGGATCTTGTCCCACATGAACACAACGTTGTAAGAAATGAAAAGCACAAAAAAAAAAAAAAATGAAAAGAAATGAAACGCACGCACGCACGCAGGCACGCACGCACGCAGGCACGCAGGCACGCACGCACGCACGCAGCCCTCCCAGTACAGTATAGGCTTAGAGGAAACAGCATTTTAGCTGCTGCAGAGGTTCACAATAGAAGCAGCTCAGTCCTCCCTGCATCGCAAATCTACCCAGCAATAAAATACAGAGTTCTAAAGCAGCACAACACCCTGAGCAAACAGTTCTGAGGGATGCACAAAGGCTCAGCACTAAGGATTAACACCCCACCTAATGGTTTGGTAGAATAAAGACTTCAAACCCTCTTTTGCCATGTGTTTGGTTAGATGGATTTCCCGGCCTGGCTGTCCTGGAGCTCCCTCTGTGGACCAGGGATGGGTCTGGGATTGAAGGTGTGGGCCACCACCACCCAGCAAGATTCTGAAATATGAGGGCCAGGGTCACATCCTAGCTCTTCTATAAAGTGCTCTCAGGAGAACTGAAACCACTGTAGCAGACTTCCTGAAGGTTTAGTTTCCTTTTATCTTGATGTGAGGAAGGACTGCATCATTACTATTCTGCAGGTGGATAATTATATACAACTGATACTGGACGCTGAGACTATGAAGATAAATACTCAGTAGACATTTACATGAAAAACCCTGAGCACACTGTACACATCGCTCCCGTTTTGTTTTGAAATATACTAAGACCTGGAGAGATGGCTCGGCAGGTAAGTGCACTTACTGACCCAGGTTCAGTTCCCAACTCCAGTTCTGGGGATCCATCAATCTTTCTGCTGACCCCATACACTATAGCCATGACGTATACACACACACACATGCAAACACTCAAACACATAAAGTAAGTTTTTAATTATATAAAAAAGAAGTTCTACATTCAAAACTTTCTACAGGCCAGGCATGGTGGTACACACCTTTAGTATCTGCATCTTGCCTTGTGAGGTTAAGGCCAACTTTATCTACATAATGACTTTCAGGCCAACCAGGAATACATTGGGAAACTTTCAGAAATGAAAACAACCACAACAACCACAACACACATACAAAAACCCTTTCAATAATAAAATCTTTCCTAATTAAAAAGATTTCGTAAAAATATGTATACAGAGTACACGCATATGTGTGGGCTGTGTGCAAGCCACCACTGAGCTGGCCCTCCACCATTTTTTTCTGAGACGGTCTCTGAACCTGAAGCTTGCCATTTTGACCATACTGGCTGTCCAGCAGACTTGGAGGAATCCTCCCTCACTTCAGTGATGGGGTTATAAATGCATGCTGTTCTGTGGATCTGAACTCAAGACTTTATGCATAGGCAGCAGGCACTTTAATCCACTGAGTAGTCTTTCTAGGCCACAAAACCAACAACAATTAAAAAAAAAATTACACACAATCATAAACAAGGCATACAAAGCAAGTCATGGTTAAAAAGAAAACTGAACACATTCAAGATGCTACCCTTGGGGGCTGGGGGTAGGATTCAACAAACAGAGTAAGGAGAACGTGGGAAAGTCCAGGAGTTTAATCCTGAAGGAAACAAACACCTCAAAATCTGACATATACTATTGAAAAGCAATCACAAAGGGCAAAGTATATTTTTAAAATCCTTAATTTATTAGATGTAATCCTAAAGAGCAAATATCTTCTACTAGAAAAAGGAAAAAGAAAGGAAGAAAAGAAAGGAATAAAGAAGCCACAGACCTGGAAGGAGGTGGGGGCAGTCCCTGAGCACACTCTCCTCTGACCCTAGAGTACACCAGCACAGAAGCTGCCACATCTGTGGAGCCCAAGAACCAAGAAGGGGCTGCAGAGAAACTGATTGGAATCCAGGAAAGGGGGAAACTGAATAAAGTTGGGTGTGGTGGTACACACCTATAATCCCAGAACTTTGGAGGGGAACAAGATAGTCACATAGTTAAGGTTGAGGCTACCCTGGGCTATAAGGGACCATTATCTCCAAAACCAAAACCCCAAGCCACCAAAAAGCAAAACCCAAAAATCCAACCCAAAACAACAAAAAATTGGGACAAATAACCTCACTGGTAGAACATGTTCAGGACTCAGCTTGTTCCAAAAAACCCAGTAAACAATGGGACTGAGTACTACGTTATACAATGAAGGGAGAACTACCCTTTAAAATGATAGACAGGGACTGGAAATGTGGCTCAGCAGGTAAGGGCACTGTCTGCTTTTCCAGAGAATGTGAATCTGAGTCCCATCGGTCATGTGGCAGCTCAAAACCATACATAACTCCAGTTCTAGGGGGCTTAAGAAAAGCCATAGAGCTAATATATAAAAGTCTTAAAGATTTATGAGACAAGAACATTGAATCCTGGCCCCCACCAAAAAACAACAAAACAAAACAAAATTAGGCAATAATTCAAAACAGGTAACATGAAAGAAAAAGAGTAAATTAAATACAAGGAGCAAGATGTTACTTGTTAGGAGAGTAACAGAAGTTGAAGCAAATGATGGCAATACATTACTTACTTCCCAAACAGTTACCAATATAAAAGAAAAAAAAATATCACATTTATCTCAAAACAATTTCAGTATATCATTTTTGAGATGACCTCAAACTAGAATCCCTATTTTACTGGGATTACACATGTGCACCACAACCCTTAGCTTCACTGAAGTGTCTAAAATACAGAAAGTAGAGATGGCTCGGTGGTTAAGAATGTGTAATGAGAGACGCTAAGTGCCACTCCCAGCATCTGTATCGAGCAACTCACAAGTGTGGGTAACTCAGTAGCGAGGCATCTAATGCCTCTGGCCTCCAAGGGCACCTGCACCAAAAACACGTAATTAAAAATAAAGTAAAACACCACAAAACAACAAAACCCCCAAACAAACAAACCAAATGTAAGAGACAAGGAGGAGATTTTTAAAAGGTGGGGGGGAGATAGGTCTGAAGGAAATGCTGGTTCAGGCTTACGGGGCGGCATTCATTCTATCTTCCCATTAGGTAGGGCAGGACAGACGGCACTGCAACTAAGAGCGTGTGTTCTAGAATAGAGCTCATCTTCCAGCACTCATGTCAGGCAACTTAGTAACATAACACAATCTTAGAAGAAAAGAGGCGGGTATAGTGGTGAATGCTTTTAATCTTAGCAAACGCAGGTTGAGCTCAAAGCCAGCCAGATCTACACAGAGTTCCAGACATAGAGGACAACATGGACAGACCCTGCCTACAAAGAAACAAATCAAAAAGTAAAAATAAAAAGGTATCTGGGCTAGACACAATGGTAATCAGTATTCATGTGCACATACCCATACAAATACACACAATAACATGAATTTTTAATTATTTAATTAAAAAAAAAAAAAGATAAAAGATGCTGGGTGTTGGTGGTGCTGGCCTTTAATCCCAGCACTCGGGAGGCAGAGGCAGGTGGATCTCTGTGAGTTCAAGACCAGCCTCTTCTACAAAAGCTAGTTCCAGGACAGGCTCCAAAGCAATACAGAGAAACCCTGTCTCGAGAAACCAAAGAGAAAAGACAAATAGTAGGTTCTCAATCTAATGGGAAAAAGACAGTAAATGACAATATGATTATCTATTGGTAGAAAAAATGGCCCAAACTTTCACCAAGACAAATCAACATTATTCAGAAATTTAAAACTATCAGTACACTTCCCAAAGTCCAACATCAATATTCATTTACTTAAGAATTTGCTATTAGGATAGACAAACTCTTAAAAGACAGATTAGAATAGACATCTTGAAGCTTAAAGTGTAATTAATGATGAAGGGAGGTATGGGCATAGAATGTTAAAATGTTTCAAAAAACAGGCGTGTATTAATCTGTATTAAAATACTTTAAAACACAGCTTTAAGAAAGGTAACATGGAGCACATTAAATAAGCTCTTCCGAAGAGATGTCTTAGCTTTTAGAACCCTGCCCACATTCTACCAATTACTACGAGACTGGGCAAGCAGCTTTATGCTTCAGAGCCTTAGATCCCTCCTTTATACAGTGATTCAGCAACGTCTACTCTGCCTACTTCACATACCTGTAGGAATGATTGAATTTGAGAAGCGGGAAGTTGTAACAAATATAAATGTCATTTAATATTTTTAGAAGATGCTCAAGAGTAGGTCAAGGCTATTATTCCATAAAAATTGAGATTTAAACAACCCAATGTGTCCACTGATGTTAATGCTGCATTTTTAGTTAGAACTCTCCAAAAGGGGAAAGAGCACTCTTGGTTCAAAACACAACTAGTGCAACAAAACTTAAAATCCTCCCCCCCCCCCCATAGCCCTGGATGTCCTAGAACTCACTCTGTAGACTAGGCTGGCCTCAAACTCAAGAGATTTGCCTGCCTCTGACTCCTGGAGTGCTACGATTAAAGGCCTGTGCCACTACTGTCCAGATAACAGTATTAAATTTTAAATAGCTATACGTGACCTGTGACTACCTAAAGCAACAGCCCAGACTTTGGTTTTCACCCCAATAATTACAACTATAAGAATAGAATACACGAACAGAGGATAGACAGATGGATTGGCAGTTTAGAGTATGTACTACTTTTTCACAGGACTCATGTTCCATTCGCAGGACCCAGGTTCTGTTCCCAGCACCAACACTGGACAGCTCACACATGCCTGCAAATCCAGCCCCAGGAGATACAATGCCTTGTCTGGACTCTGCAGGCACCTATCTGCACTCATACATATATACATACCCACATACAGACATAGACGAAAATAAAACACACAAAGACTTTTGGTTTTGTTTTAACTGGTATGCTTAGCAAATGAGCTAATAACCACTGATCCAATCTTACCTTTTGCTCTGCTTGTATGAACTCTTGCACGGACCCAAACAACATCATCAGCCTTTTGTACTGTCAAGTCTTTAACTCGAACCAAAACTCTATCTGTAATACACAGTAAAGCCATTTTAAAACTCAGATTTACAGTCATAATTATTCATCTGAAAGCTAGCTTAAAAACTCGGTTATCACTTTAACACTCTTCACTGCAGTTACCATCTTTGCGACTAGCATGGGTTCTCAGGAGACAATGAGGCAGAGATAAAGGAAACAGTGGCACACACAGTACTGAAGAAGCACTAGTCGTCTCCAAGCCAACGGTTCCCAACCCAAGGCTCTCGAAGCTTTTGTGAGTTGGAGGAGCCTTTCACAGGGATTGACTATCAGATTATCCTGCATTTCAGTATTTACATTATGATTAGTGACAGCAGCAAACTTACAGCTATGAAGTAGTAATGAAAGAGTTTTAGGGTTGGGGTCACCACAACACGAGGAACTGCATTAAAGAGTCACAGCGTTAGGAAGGGTGAGAACCACTGCTCTAAGCCAACTGTGACTGATGCATCTCAAACTTTGTTTCCTACAGTCGGTATATGAACCCATTGGCAGTATATGAACTCTAACCAAAACAGTACATCTATCCAGAGTTCCCCAAATAGGAAAATGGTTACAAAGCCACTATTATATAGATAGTGCTATGAAATAGCATTCAGAAATCATTCTCTCTTTTTTGGATTTTTTGAGACAGTGTTTCTCTGTGTAGCCCTGGCTGTCTTGGAACTAGCTCTGTAGACCAGGCCTGCCTCTGCCTTTCAAGTGCTGGTATTAAAGGTATGTATTGCCACTGTCTAGCCACAGAGATCATTCCTTTATTTTTAAAATATTTTTGTATATGAATGTTTTGCCTGAACATGTACCTGTTTGCTATGTGTGTGCCTGGTGCCTGTGGAGGTCAGAAGACGACATCAGATGCCCTGGAACTGGAGTTATATAGGTGATTATAAGCCACCATGTGGGTGCTGGGAATCCAACCGTGGCCCTCTGCAAGAGCTATCAGTGCTCTTTACTACTGAACCCCCAGACATCATTTGTTTTAAATATATACTAACTGAATTAGGGGAAAGTAGAAATAACAATAATTTGAGGATGTTCTAAAGATCAAGTTACAAATGTATGCCACCTACTTCATCTATTAGTCTCTTAAGGCAAAGAGGCAGCTGTAGGAAACGTGTCTGTAGAACACTACGTTTCTCAAGGTCAAAAACAAAGGGCATGAAGGAGGAATACTGCCAGTAGACCATGTGCCAAGCCAACTTCTGCATCCCAGTGCAAACCCAGGAGAAGACAAGTAGCCTGAGGTTTTAAAAGGTAGATCTGGCCAGGCAGCGGTGGTGCACGCCTTTAATCCCAAAATTCAGAAGGTAGAGGCAGATGAATCTCCATGGAGGTCAGCCTGGTACACAAAAGTTCCAGGACAGCCAGGACTACAAAGAAATGGTCTGGGGTGAGGGGTGTTGGTGGGGATTAAAACGTAGATTTGAAAACGCCAAGATTTGGTTGGGAGTGGTGGTGCACACTGGTTAAATCAGCACTCAGAGGTATAGAGAGAAGGATTGGAAGGTAAAAATAATTTTCAGTAACACTCGGAGTTCAGGGCCAGCCTGGGGATACCAGTACACACAACTCTGTCTCAAAAAATAAAATTAGAATTGAAATTATCTTCCTTCCAGTTTAAGACTCCAAGCTGACAATGTTTACAGTGTGGTAGTATCTACTGTATCTACTATTCAAACTTTTCAAAGCATTCCTTTGGAGTAACAATTTGGTTGATCCTATTTTACTCTTCATGAAGTGTTCTGCTAGAACTAGTAAGAAGATACTAACCTGGTTTTTCTTGTGATTGTATCATAGAAGATACCCCATATCTTTCTTTAGCATAATCCTAGAAAAAAAAAAGGGGGTTATTTTTTGCAGTGTGACTTTAAAACATAAATATAAGCACTTATGTATTAATTTGCAAAAACATTAGTTTGAAACCAGACACTTTATAATATAGAAATTTGTTTACTTGTGTATGTACTTACTACGAACAGAAAAAGCACCCAGTTTCTGCTTACACATTTATTACATGTACAAATATACAAGAATGTATCATACATAACAACACTCTGGTATGATTTACACATGCATAAAATGCATCTTAACTACCTTGTTCAAAGGGAGGTTAATCTACTTCAAAGGAGAGAGAGATCCCCGGTGAAGGGAGTCTGATGAAGCGCTACAGTTTTATTACCTTCCTATTACAGGAAGAGAGGTTTAAAGAGAACCAATGCTTTGGATAAGGTTTCTGAGCAGCAGATGTTCAGGTCTGAGAAACTGGAGCTGCTGGATATACGCTAACTACAGCTTTGCTGTAAAACATCAGCAGGAAATTCACCTACTCCCTATTTCCAAAACCCTAACAGGTTACAAGGCTTTGATGATGGCAGTGTTAATCAAATTCCATGTTACAAAGTCAGGAACAGGGGGCCTAAGTTCAGGCTATGAAGTACACGTATTAAACAGGCATGTCGTCTTTCATATATTACCTCTAAAGTGATCTTAAAAGTTCCTTCCACTTACAGTTATAGAACGCTACCACAATGTCTACCTCAGTCTATATTTTCTACCTATACTGCTTACAAGGGTGCACTGATAAAGTACACAATTAGACACACCAACACACAAAAATAATTTCCTTAGATTTTTGCAAGGTAGTTTTGAAAGATCTGACTAAACAGTTTCTGTCCTTCTGTCTCCTTTGGAATTCTGTCCTCAACATGAGAAACACTTTTTTATTTGTTTACAAATACACCGAAATAAAACATTTTGTGGGTCTTACCAAGCAATTACTTTTGAACATTTGTAAAATACATATATTTGAGAAATAACACCCGGGGCACAGTAGAAAAACATTGTCGCATAATGAAACGTGGAGGTCATAATAGATGGCTGTGTGCAAACCAAAGGGGGAAAAAAGTGTTCTTTTCTATTTAGTACTCACACTTGAGCAGAGTCAAACATAAACTGAATATTCTGAGTTGTGATGCAGTTACCACAAATGTTCATTTCCTCCAACCAAGAAATCAGGAGCCAAAGATTACTGCTTAAGTATCACTACAATACACCTAACTTGAAAGGAGGGTTTCAGGCTTCGAGTCCTGTCAAGTGCTAAAGGATCCCCTAGGGTTATCAGCAGGTCACTGAGAGAGGAAATTAAGACAACACGTGTCCACAGCTGTCACGGGGAAAAGTCACTTAAAATACACTGGCGGCCAGCTTTGCAAAGGGGTGTCACTACATGCCCACCGCGATGAGGGCTGAGAGCGTATCGATCAGCAGTGCTTTGATCACAAATTCCCGGGGACAGGAGCGGGCTCTTGTTACGTGCAGGACGTGCGCGCTAACCTAGGCAGCTACTTCCGGTTCCCTGGGTGCCACACGGTTACCCGACCCCCCCCCCACACACACACACAGTCCCCACCCCGCCCGCGGGGACACGCTTCTCTTAGGCCACGGTTCCCAGGCCCGGGCAGTCCTCGGGGACACTGGGCTGCGGCCTGCAGGTACAGCGCTGGCGGGGGAGGCTCCCACGCTCGCCCCGCTCCCTCCCCGGCCCGGGGAAGAAGGAAACCCACTTCCGCCGCGTCCACGATCTCCCGCGGCTTCTCCTGACCCTTGCGGCTGGCGCTGGCGCTGGGCATCAGGACGCTGGGCTCGGGGAGCGGATACCACCCTCCCTCGCAGGCTTCCGTACCGACTCGCCCTCCCGGCCCCGGCTTTCAAAGCGCGGCGCTCCGCGTGCGGCCCTGGCTTTCGGAAGTATCGCGAGAGCCACACCGGCGATCTCGCGCGCCGTGCGCCGGTTCCTCCCTCCCCACCTGCCCCGCCCACAAGGAGCTGGAGGGCGTTTCCCGAGACGTGGGTGTGGTCCCGTGGGCTTGGTGGGTGTGGCCTCGTGGGATCGGCCCCGCGGTGTCTGATTTTGGGGGAGCTGCTTGAACTGCACTCTTGGTCCGACTTCATTCCCATTAAATGTCTTCCCGAGTTCCCAAAACAACATTTTTTTCCCCCTTTTTTAAAGACAGGCGCTGTGTAGTGCTCGTTGGCCCGGAGCTCGCAGAGATCCTCCTGCCTCTGCTCCCCGAGTGCTGGGATTAAGGGCATGAAACACCATGATGGGCGTTATTTGTTTATTTTGAGTCGGGGTATCGCTGTGGCACTCTCTTTTAACCACACACAACTTACTAAGTCACCTCTGAGTTCAAGCCCGCAAATCCGCTTTTGGTTGCTAGAAGTCACTGCCCACTGTCCCTTGGGTTCAGAGGCCTCTGGGCAAGCTGTCCCTCCGTGTGGGAGCACCCGGTGCTGGGTTGCTAAACCTGGGTGGAGTGCGTGCGGATATAAAGGCGATAGCTACGCTTTTGCGTGCGGATATAAAGGCGATAGCTACGCTTTTGCCTGCGGATATAAAGGCGATAGCTACGCTTTTGCCTTGACTCTTTGCATTGTTAAAGGCATCGTGTTGATCGTCCGGTGGGTAGATTTCTCCAAATTAGACTATTAAAAAAAATGTAATTGGGTTTTTTTTAAATGTGGTGTTGCAATTACAGCACTCAGAAGGCAGAGGCAGGAGAATGAAGTCAGCCTTGTCTGCCTAGTGAGGGTTCCTGTTTGTAACTCTGGACGGGGACGGAGGCCAATCTTGCATCTGGGTGCACGCTAACTACCTAAGAAAACACGTTTTAATAGTCTGCTCCTGCTTGCTCAAAAGAGAAGAAATTATCCATTCCTTAGGGAATGACATTGAATAATACATCTCATTATACACAGAAGGTATCTATGATTTTCTTTCATTTTCTTTTTAAAAGAAGTATTAATTCCCTCAGGCTTAGTACTAATGTACAAACTGATTGACAAAAGTCTGAACATAAATCCTATTTGTGGTCATTTTGCTAGTGTAGGAATCTCATGTTTCAATGTGTCCACAAGCCTTCTTAATGTACTTCTTTTTGTTGTCGTTTTGATACAAACTTCTTAATATGGTCCCTTTGCCTTGACAGAGTATTCTCATGTAGATCATAACTTTGGACTAATGGTGTAAAATGTGTAAGAGATATCAACTATGACTCTTTTCTACCCAACTTGTACTGTAAAACTTGTGTTTAGGGAAAGGAATTCAACTCCTTTTGTCTCCCCATCCCTGTAAGACTTTTATGAAAATGTTTTAATCTTCCCCCGCCAAATAAAACCTCTATTTACAGAGTCCCCGTCCTCTATTGTAGGGATTTGATGGCCTGGAGCAGTGACCCCTCTCCCCTTCCTCCTTCATTTCCTGTGGGCCAATTCTTTTCAGACTAGCCAACGGAATAAGATTGTAAAGTGGGCCCCAGCCAATGGGGAAAAGACACAGCTGAGTTCGAGTAAAAAGCGAATGTGCTTCCTGTCTTGGGGTGTTTGCACACCCTCTTTATCAAGAGTAAAGTTTGCCTTGTGCGGGCTCTTCAGTAGGAATGGTGGCCTCTTTCTTTGCGACCCTGAACTTACCTCTAAGGATATGTGCTCTTGCTTTCTCTCCTAATAGTGACAGAGGAAAAGCATCTGCCACATCAATAGCCACATGCTATACTCCCGAGGTCTCCCAAGTGCCAGTGCCAGGATTAGCTGACACAAAGGACTGAAACTGTGTTGCCCCCATTACCCCTAAACATTCATATTTTGAAACCCTAACCCAGAGTGTGACTGGATTAGGAGATGGGATCTTAAAACGTTAACTTGGCTAAAATAAGGTCACTGGTGTGAGCCTGTGCGGCCAGTCTTATGTCAAATTGACACACAAACTATAGTAAATCTGAAAGGATGCAACTTCAATTGAGAAGACGCCTCCATAAGATCTAGTTGTGGGCATTTTCTTAGTTAGTGGTTGATGCGGGAGGGCCCAGCCCATGGTGGTCCCGGGTTCTATAAGAAATCAGGTTGAGAAAGCCATGAGGAGCAAGCCAGTGGGCAGCACCCTCCATGACCTCTGAATCAGTTCCTCTCTCCAGGTCCCTTCCATGATGAGTAGCAATGTGAAAGCACAAGCCAAATAATCTCTTTCCTCCCAAACTTGCTTTTGGCCAGGGTGTTTTGGTGACATGGAAGAGAAACCCTGACTAAGGCAGAGCCTAAATCCAGTGTCCTTATAAGAGGAGGATTTTAGAACATGAGTACTATGGGGATAATTTACAAGAAATTTTGGATCGTATCAGTTGGGTACATTCTTATATTTTTGGTTGTGAGTCTAGCCTTTAACGGCTGAGCCATCTCTCCAGCCCTAGTGCATTCTTATCTGTCTCTTACTACTAAGAATTTGACTCCCTCTTTAATCCCCCCCCAGCTTTGATAAGAAACATAACACTGGAAGCAGAGTAAGGTATTAGTTTATTGAATAATGCTGCTGCTAAAGTGGTAGCTTGTAGAATTAATTCCTTAATTCATCATCATTTATTCTTCCTCCTCATCACCTACTGGAATTATATACCAACAAGGTAATGGTATTGTAGAAATGCATTCATGCCATAATTCTCTGCAATGATTTGTAACTCCTTATTTACAAAGATTATAGCCTTCATAATGATGGGAAGGACTTTTTTTTTTTTTTTTTAAACAACTTACTAGTAAGGAAGCCTACAGAAATCATTGTGCTACTAAATAAAATATGGTTGTTTATTCCATACTGGTAATAATTGGCAGGTAGCATTAACATGTTACTTAGGATATATGGCTAACAATATCCTAAAGATCCTCTTCAAGATTTTTTTGAAGCTACTCCATAGGTACTACCTAAAATTACATCTAAAATCCTATAGAGATTGCTTTTAATGCTTTCATGATAGCTCTTTATCTTAGGGGTTTATTCTTGTGAAGATACACTGTATATATAGCAACTCTTACAAAGGAAAACATTTAATTGGGGCTGGCTTACTGCTCAGTGGTTTAGTCCATTATCATGGTGGGACACGATGCTGGAGGAGTCAAGAGTTCTCTCCATTCAGATAACTAGTGAAGCAAGCTTTCTTTTAAGATTATCTTTGGATCACCAGTCCCTAAATAATGATATGGAGGCTTAATATTAAGTATGAAAGCTTGGCCTTTAGCTAAGGCTTTTTTCCTAACTAGCTCTTATAACTTAATAAACTTGCTTTTATTAATCTACGCTTTGTCACACGGCTTGATTACCTCTCCTTTGTACCATACACCTGACTCATTCTGCATCTCGCTGGTGTCCCTCTGCCTCTCTTCTTCCCAGAGTTCTCTCTCTCCCTGGAAATTCCACCTATTCTCTCCTGCCTGGCTATTGGCCATTCAGCTCTTTATTAAATCAATCACAGTGACAAATTTTCACACAGTGTAAGCAAATGTTCTGCAATACCCTAGCTTGTGATGACTTGACATAAACTAGCAAGCACTCCTGACCCCTTGTCAGCTTGACACACAAGTATATCACCACTAAGCCATAGCCTCTCCTTTCTTGCTTATCCACAACATTACACATTAATAAAGACATTGCATTACAAAACATTTACAAACTTAAAGAGTCCCACAGCCTTACAAATTTAAGCACTCTACAAAACTGTCTCTTCGAAACAGCCAATCTCTTTAAAAATCCAAAGTTCAAATTCTCTCAACTATGGACTCCAATAAAATAAAAAAAAAAAAAACAAATGAAATCCTTTCTTACTTCAAGAGGGAAGGACTAGGGCATAGTCAACAATCAAATCAAAGCAAAACCGACATCATTTGTTAATAACCTAGTATCTAATACCCGGGATCCACTCGCAATCTTCTGGACACTCCCAAGGGGCTTGGGTTACTTATCCAGCTCTTCCCACTGTAGGACACACACAGCTGTCCTCTATGCTCTAGCTGGCTCCACTCCACTGCTGCTGCTGTCCTTGATGGTCATCCCATGACACCGGTGTCTCCAAAACATGGGTCTTCTACTGCAGCTGGCTGCACTTTCACCAATAGCTTCTCCCGGGCCCTCTTCGTGGTGTCAAGCCTCAACTTCTCTGTATTACCCCTTCCATCCTGGCCCTTCAACTGCTACCGAGGCCGCACCTTCCCGAATGGCCTCTCCTGCCCTCCCACAGTGTCAAGCCTCAACTGCTTTCCATGACCCCTTCATGCCTTCAAAGCCAATACCACTTGGGTGACTCTTACGCTATCAAGTCTGGCTGCCATCATGAGGTCCAACCTTGGCTGCCTCTGGAACACAGCTTCTGTGTGCTGAGACACTTTCCAGAAGATTTCTCCTCAGTGATCTGGTCTTTTCTTAATCACCTCCAATTTTTCAGCTCCAGCTAACCAGCATCAACTGTCCCAGTGATACAGATTCTCCTCAATAGTGCCAGTTGATCATGTTAATCTTGGCTGACCCTTCAGCCCCAGCTGACCAGGATGGCAGACTCTTAATTTGAAATAGCAAACAGCCCTGATTGAGGTCTTTAAACTTCCCTATGAAACTTCACGAGCCAGGCCTCTATTTTCTGCTCTGTTCTCAACATTCTTATCTTCCAAGCTCCCACAAAACAGTTCACAGAGGTCTCAACACTCAATTGATATTTTAGCCCGAAGTTCCTAAGTGTTTCATCTCCCCCCCCCCCCCAAAAAAAACAAAATCATGGTCTGACCTATCACAGCAAAACCCCACTCCTGGTACCAACTTCTTTCTGTCTTAGGGTTTTATTGCTATGAAGAGTCACCATGTCCATCACAACTCTTACAAAGAAAATATTTAGTTGGGGGCCGGCTTACAGTTCAGAGGTTTAGTCCATTATCATCATGGCAGAAAGCATGGTAGTACACAGGCAGACACAGTGTTGGAGAGGGAGCTTGGAGTTCTACACCGGAATCACCAGGCAGCAGGAAATGAGAGTGACACTGGGCCTGTCTTGAACATCTGAAAGCTCAAAGCGCAACCCCAGTGACGCACTTCCTCCAACAAGGCCACTCCTCCAATAATGCCACTCCCTATGAGTCTATGGGGACCATTTTCATGCAAACATTTTTCAAAAGGACAAGGAGCTTATGTTTTATACACAAATTCCACACCCTCCACCTTGTTGTACAGCCTAACAATCTCACTTCACTATAATTAATTAGCTTTAATTATATGTTTCCCAGCCACTGAGTATTTATCTGACTGCACACTGTGCTCAAGCTGTTCCTCTTTTAGAAGAGAAACTCATATTCGTGCTCATTGGAATTGGCCAAGTCCAGTAACACATGCTAATGAGAAAGCCTATGTGCTGGCCTCCTCCTCCACGCTAATACTTTCTTTTCAGGCCACTCAAAACTCACACGAGCTTCGTCTTCATCAAAGCGGGTGCAATTCCCTTCACCTTGTGAGCAAGCTGAGCAGGTCATTAGGGCCTGTCCTCCTTGTTCTTCTTTCACCCTGCAGCCATCTGCTGGTACAATTAGTCCTCAGGGGTTAAAGTCTAAAGCCATACTCATATTCCAGAATTTGGATGCTCAAAGTATGTTCATGTAACAGGAGATATTTTTTCTAGAACGATTGCTGCTTCTACTCACAGGGGTGAAACAACCTCAGATGCCATTAATCCTTTATTACATACCTTTTCTAGGACTCCCATTATGAATAAAAACTAATAATCATCCTGCTTATATTAGGAAATGCCTTAAAGAATCTTGCTGTTTTTATAACACTTATTTTTATGTTATATGCATTGGTATTTTGCCTGTATGCATGTCTGTGTGAGGGTATTGGGTCCCCTAGAACTGAAGTCACAGACAGGTGTGAGCTGGCATGTGGGTACTTGGAATTTGAACCCAGGTCCTCTGCAAGAGCAGTCAGTGCCCTTAACCCCGAGCCATCTCTCTAGCCCCAAATTCTAAAATTTGTAGACTATTAATCATTTTTATTGGAAGCACTTACAACCCACAGGATTTGGCTATTGTGGAACAACATTGTCAAATACTTAAATTGTAAATTTTAAAAATAAAAATGAGGTGTAAGCACCCACCTAAATCCCCACATACTATACTACATTTAGCTATGCTAAGTAATTTTTTTTTACTTTAAAGGATAATGCTTCTTCTGCTGCCCCAAAACATTTTTCCCTAAAGGAAGCACAGCCTAAACTATATTTAAATGGAAAGATCTATAAACTAATGAGTGGAAGGGGCCCAGTGTTCTTCTAACATCAGGGCAAGAGTATGCTTGTGTCTTTACAGAAAATGAACAGAGTTCCATATGGCTTCCACTATGATGCGTATGACCAGGCCGACATCCCACAGACCGCTGGACAAATTAAACATCAGAAGGTAGATGACAAAACCATCAAAAGGAGGCATCCCATGAAGAAGAGTAAGCGTATAATATGGGAGGCATCAAGATTTATAGGTCATTAAGCCAAGACTTTGGGGGAGACAAGGATACAATTCTACTGACCCAAAATGATGCTGTTGTATTATTGACTATACTGAATGTTAATTATCAGCTTGTTAGTGAAGAATCCAAATGCTTTTTGTCAGGGGGAACAGAAAGCATGCCTGTAGCAGGAGACAGTATGTTATTGCTTGGCCATGCTAAACATGGCTTTTAGGCTTTTTAAATTACCAATCCAAGGAATAATTACTGGACTACAAAGAGAGGTTTCACAAGTAAATCTACTAATACTACAACAAAAAAAATATTAGCAGACATTAACCGAGATGGATGAATTGATAACCATCATTTTACAAGATAGAGATGCTATAGATTATTTGTTGCTCAAGCCTAGTCTTGGTTGTCAACAATTTCTTGTTATGTATTGCTTTAATGTGTCAGATTTTTCTCATACTACCAGTGGTCAAATTAATGACCTGCATACAGATAAGCACAGTCTTTCAAGTGACCTTTGAAAGGCCATCATGGTTTAGATGGCTTTCTCCTTTCCTTGGTCCTCTGCTACCCGTTCTTATAATTCTGTTATGCTTGTCTGCATTAGTTAGACTAGCCAGGCAGCAGTGCATTCAACCTTGGCCTCTATTACAGCCACAGCTTTCTCTTTAAAAAGTGAAAAAAAAAGGGGGGGGGAGATGTGGGAAGTACAGAGGTTCTTGGGCTCGCAGATAGCCACTAAGGAATCCAAGAATGTAAAGCACACCGAGTTGTCTCTTCTAAGGGAGGGATGTATAACTTGTCTTCCTCCCAGAAGGCTGGGAGCAGATGTGGTTAATAGACCGGGAGACCTTTGTGCTGTTTGTGTAGCTGAGGCCATGCAGGATCCTCCCCAAGACCCTTATTAAGAGCTTGTCAATAGAGAACTTACCTTTATGGAAGGTATCACATGTAGTCTGCGGTGGTTTGGATAAAAATGACGCCCCCCCCATAGGTCCATATTGGAGTGGCACTATTAGGAGGTGCGATCTTGTTTGGTTAGGTGTGGAGTTGTAAGAGGAAGTGCATCACTGGGGGTGGGATTTGGGATCTCAGATGCTAAAGCCTGGCCAGTGTTTCGCTTCTCTCCCTGCTGCCTTCTGGTACAGATGTAGAGTTCTCAGCTCCCTCTCCAGCACCTGTCTGTCCACATGCTGCCATCGATCGCCCCCCATGATGATAATGGGCTAAACCTCTGAAACTGTAAGCCAGCCCTAGTTAAGCATTTTCCTTTATAAAAGTTGCCATGCTCACGGAGTCTCTTCACAGCAATAGAAACCCTAACTAAGACGTAGTCAATCCACGGAACTTTATGGAAGATGTAATATACACTTTACAAAGAGTTTTGATATAGCCATGTCTTAAGCTTTATTGCACGCACTGGATTGAGTTATTTATAATTAGGGAAATTTTCATCAAGTTGGGCTGTGCTTACATATGCCTAAATTAAACTCCTTGGAGTCAGATTCCCAAAGTTTGAACCAGCATCGGCTACTGAGTTGTGTTGAACTGAACTACCTTCTTGCCTCTGGTAGATCATTACTCTGCTGGCCACAGTTGTCACACACAGATCCCACTGAGTATATGCAAAGGGACCATGTGGAGACAGCCATCTTCAAGACAATGAAAAAGGCCTCTGAAGAAACTAACCATGGTAGCAACTTGCACTTGGACTTTTATTTTCAAAAATGCTTACATTTTTCTGTTATTAAATCATCTAGATTATGAAACTTAGTTATAAGTTTCATAATAAGATTATTAAGATATATAAGTTATATATCTTAATAAGTACACATGGGAACTTGCTAGAAATGAAAAGTTGTGGATGCACGGATAAAGATTCACGGGGCTAGGCTCAAGTATAGAGTAAATATAATTTATTTCGGGGAGAAGTCACGTACACAAGAAGTAGATGGGTGCCGCAGGTTCCCGCTCTAAGGATCCACCCTGGCTGCTCCCAAAAAAGAGAGCCACCTGTCCTGACAACTCACCTGTGACCACGCCCACATGGTGGGGGGATATCTCACTACGCAAGGACTCTATCACTGAGCTTCTGTCTCTACATTTTAGGCTGTTATGGTGATAAATGTAGGTAGAATTTAGAGCCGACATTGGTGCATGGCTAGTTCTCTACACTGTGAGATATTACAGTAGCAGGTAGCATGTAAATGTTAAACCTGGAATTAAAGGTATTTGACTTTGTAAAAGTAGATAACCAAGTGTATTGACGATATTTGTAAATGAAGACCCGAAGAGTCCTAGGAGTGAAATCAACTCTCCCAATCCCTATTTTGCTTGCTTGAAATTCTTTTTCTTTTAATTTTTTTTTTTATTTTATTATTTTATGTGTATGGGTATTTTGCCTACATGAATGTCTGGAGTTAGAGACAGTCATGAGCTGCCATGTGGGTGCTGGGACTTGAACCCAGGTCCTCTGGAAGAGCAGCAAGTGCTCTCAACCTCTGAGCCTTTTCTCCACTCCCCCCACCCCCCACCTCCTACTTTTCCTTATTATTTCCTGGTTGTGATTGTGATTTGGAAAATGGAGATGGTGCCAAGTTCTTGGGAGTTTATGCAAATAATGTATGGCACTCATTGTTAAAAGGCTCTTCATCCTCTCGGAAGGCCCATTGTCATCAATTTTGTATCCTGTTCCCACGAGAACAGCCCCTCTTTTCTCCTCTTTGCATTTTGCTCCGCTTGTGATGCTTAAGATCAAGCTAGGCACCCTCTGCCACTGAGCTGCAACACCCTCTCTGTTCTCTTCTTGATTGCTTAGTTTCTCTCTGGGATGACTTAGTCTCATCCTCCGCTGGCCTGTGAGCATCCACCTTCTTTTAAAGTGCTTTTCCATCAAGGCCCTCGGTCCCCCTGTTCTCCACACGCCCTCTTTCTGAGGCAACCCTTTTTACTATGCAGCTGCTGTTAGAGCCCAGGAATATTTCCACTGGCCGAGTTGCGCAGTTCAGCCTTGTTTCTCTGCGTTTGTATTTGATTGTCTTCAGTATTTTACGTGAGTTGTCAACACACTGGGTAGAAACAACTCAATGAATGACAAATTGTAAACTGAATAATAAAAAGTTACAGTCTCATAAAATAAGAACGGGGGTGGGGCTGTGGGGGGGAGGCGGAAACTTTCCCAAACAGAAGTAAACTGGCTGGCAGAATGTCTGAAAATATTGGAGGGTTGCTACTTCACCACGAAAGAGTTTTTGAGTCCCAAATGTGCTTTTATGATTGTCTCTGTTCTTTCCCCTTCCATTCACCTTCTTGCTCACTCAGGCAAACTGTTTCTTTATCTTCTAGCGTCCAAATTTCATTGCTGTCTCTTACTGCTTTTTTCCCAGCATCCAAATACCCATCCAGATCTTTTCCTGCTGTCTCCGAGTAAACATTACCTGTTTCTAACTTAGCTCCAAGTGCAGACCGTCTCCATTTGTGAGGCACTGGAGAATTAAGGTAAATCATAGTTCATCTGGCTGGATTATGGCTAATCCCATCTCGTAACATTCTGTATAACTGCAGCGATGTCTAGAAATTCTGAAAAAGCCTCACAACTCCCCACCCCCATAAATCAAATGTAAAATACAAAACATTTACGGTTTTAAAAGAACTATATGCTGAAGGGGAGGAGGAGAGTGATGTAATCTGAAGGCTCCTGTGCTCCTGCCGGCTCCCCCTGGTCATTCCTCAGGCTTCCTTCCATTGCTTTAGCTTTATGCTTTGCTCACTTCAGCACAGAACCTTCCGCCATTCACTTATACGTCCGCCATTGTCGCCATTCAAGTATGTGGTTTTAGCCTCCCCTTGCTTTGTGATGATTATTTCTCTAACCCAATTTATGTGTTTTCATTAATGGTTATGAATATGGTTCCAAGTACTTCCTTAGACCAGCAGGAACTACTTTTCTAAGCTCTGGACACATTAACCCTATGCCAGGTGTGTATACCTGTATTGTATTAATTTAATTCACTTCTTGGTATCTGTGGCATAAACTGGCTAGTCACTGTTTGGAGTTGTGACGGAGGGTCTTTAGGTGCAGCCTTGCTGGTAGAAGTCACCGTCGGCGGGCTTTGAGGTTTTATAGCCTCACCCTACTTCCTACTCTCTCTCTGCCTCTTGTGGTTGAAATGTGGTCTCTTCCTGCCCTGGCCATCATGCCTTCCCTGCCATTATGGACATCTGGCTCCCTCGTATCTTGCATTGGTTAGTTTTTTGCCAACTTGACACAGACCTAAACATATCTGGGAAGAGGGAATTTCAGCTGAAGAATTGCCTCCACCAGATTGGCCTGTAAGCAAGTCTATGGGGTATTTTCTTGATTAATGCTTGATGTGGGAGGGTCCAGGTCGCTGTGAGTAGTATACCCTTAGGCAGTGGTCTTGTGTTGTATAAGAAGGCAGGCTTGCCGGGTGGTGGTGGCTCTTGTCTTTAATCTCAGCACTCAGGTGGATTTCTGTGAGTTCAAGGCCAGCCTGGTCTACAGAACACGTTCTAGGACAGCCAAGACAACACAGAAAAACTGAACAAGGAGGAGGAGGGGGAAGAGGAGGAGGAGGAAGCAGGCTGAGCAAGCCAACAGGAAGTGTCCCTCCATGACTTCTGCTCCGAGCCTCCAGGTTTCTACCTTCAGTTCCTACCTCAACAAACTATACCCAGGGATGTGTAAGACAAACAAACCCTTTTCTCCCCACATTGCTTTTGGTTATGATGTTTTATTACAGCAGTAGAAACCCTAACTGAGACAAATCTGTAATCCAGAATAAACACCCTCAAGTTGCTTTTCGTCACCATGCTGTAGCATAGCACAAAAAAGAAACTCATTCATACACTAAGCCAGGCACTACTATATTTTTTAAATATGCTAAACTTTTAGGCTTTTTGTTTGGGTTTTTTGAGATAGGGTTTCTCTGTGTAGCTCCGGCTGTTTTGGAACTCACTTGGTAGACCAGGCTAGCCTTGAATTCGTGTAGATCCACCTACCTCTGCCTTCTGAGAGCCGAGAGCTGGGACTAAAGGCCTGCACTACCATGACTGATTCTCTCTCTCTCTCTCTCTCTCTCTCTCTCTCTCTCTCTCTCTCTCTCTCTTTTTTTTTTGTAATGATTGATTAGTGATTATATGTCAGGAAATCTAAACTTAGACTTTTAATGTGAGCGCTCCACCACTGAACTACAACAACTTTTTATTGACTCCATTTCACAGATGGGAAAGTGAAGCCACAGAGATTCAGAAACAACTTGCTCAAAGTCAAATAGCAAGGAGTGGGATCAGGACGAGAAGCCCAAGCATCACCTGCTGAGCCACCGAAGGTACCGCTGCCCATAACTAAAACTAGGTTAATTCTAAAGATGAATGAAGTGTTACTCCTTTAACTTATGTTGCTTGATTTGCATAAGAAGTTTCTTTTAAGGCAACAATGAGCTCATTCAAAGAGTTTCAGTTACAGGCTGTGCACCACGCTACCTGCAACAACTTAGAAAAGTCTAAATGTTTGCCACAGCTCAGAGTAGGCTAGAAGTTACTGCTTTTCCTGTTCTGGCCACCCAGGAATGCTCTAGATTGTGAACAGGCATGGAGGCCCGGAGGTTGGCAAGTAGGGAATAGGATGCCTCTGTGTGTGGGGATTGGAAGAGCCTTTTTATGACCGTGCCCACTGAAGGAGAGTACTTCCTCATTTGTAGAAACAGGGTCCAAGGCAGCCAGAGAAAGGGCTGCTACTCATGTTACTCGTCAACCCTGCTGCTTCCTTCAAGTCCACAGCAGGTGCAGACAGTTTTGTCGTTGCCTTGGCAATGTCGTGTGATTTTTGTTTCCAGTCTACCTATCTGCCTCAAACCATCTCAGAGGCTCCAAAGGACGTCAGAGCCAGAATATTCAACAGGCCTCCCTCCTCACGGTGCATTAAGAGCAAGGCCTTGAGAGTTGACTCCCCCGGGTCACAGCCTCCGAGTCTGCTGTGCGGCTTTATGAAAGCTGCTGTTCTTCTCTGAGCATCAAGGACTTTATCAGTATTTATTCTGTGCATTTGCTGAGCGTAAGTGCGTTCTGTAGTCAAAGTCTTAAGTCTTGAACAAGCCAAGCGACCATGCGGGCTGCTATTATTCTCTCTCGGAGTATGTACAGTGCATCTGCGGGACCTTAAGTACAGCCGTAAGCACAGCTTTAGAACGCAGGCTGCCTTGGATCTCTGTGAGTTCAAGGTCAGACTTGTCTACAGAGTGAGTTCCAGGACAGGCTCCACAGCTACTGAGAAACCCTGTGTGAAAAAACCAAACCAAAAATAAATAAGTAAAAGAATGCAAGCTGCCAAGGACCATCCTGGTGTTTCTGCTCCACTATACGGTCTTTCCTTATAAGAAAACGACAACCACCACTGTCTAGCTTAGAAAAGCAGGGGTGTGTGTGTGTGTGTGTGTGTGTGTGTGTGTGTGTGTGTGTGTGTGTGTGTGATGTGTACATGTCATGTGGGTGTGCACATGAATGTATATATAGTATGTGGTCAGAGGTCCAATACCTCTCATTCAACGTAGAGCTTCCCTGGTCGGTTATCCGTCCAGTGAGCTCCAGGGGTCTGCCAATCTCTATCTCTCCAGCACTGGGAAGAAAATTACATTTCAAATTCTATGTACTTTTTAATATCAGTTGCATCCTTTAGATGACCGGAGATAAATGGCATAAAACAGACTTCTATAAATTCACAAGCTGTGTAAGTCTAGAGGAAACACTCTTCATCCAGCATTAGTTTTAGGAGTCTCTTTAAAGTTATATGAAGCATCATTTGTATCTGCTTGTATCCCATTTGAAGGGAGATGATTCATAATTCCCAACAGACTCAAAGGCATCCATGTTTGGACAGTAGAACAGGAATTAAACAAGAACATTCTTTGAACCCTTACAGTGGAAGTAATTTGCAGGGTTTCTCCGACTTAAGACAAAGCAGGCACAGCTTGCAAAGTACTATAAATGGATCCTGTCTTTCTTAGTCAAGGACCAGCTTCTTTCCTGTGCGCTCCTAACAAAGCAGAACCCCTCTCTGCTCCTCCTGGCACAGGTATTGCGGAAATACAGGCCCCCGCAGGTGGACCGGTGCTGCCCACCCTAATCGTGGCTAACAAAGCCCAAGGCTAGCCTCAGCTGCTCTCTGGTCCCTGGAAAGTCAGCCACAGCTTACCTGTAATTACAATCTGTACTTGAAACGTAATCCTCAGGATGATAACTACCTAAATTATGTCCCCAGACTGGCACCTGAAGCAAAGCCCTAAGGGCCAATGGTTATAAGGAGTGCATGTGGCATTCTAATCAGTGGGGTTAATGAACAAGAATGACATCACTCAGAATCTCCGAAGGGGCAAGTGTCCAGGAGGGCCTTTGACGTCTGTGGTGTGTCCTAATGTCTTGTGCCCTGGGGTCTATGATTTACCCTGGCAGTGTGGCATCAGCCTGAAGGAGGGATGGCCACACCAACAGTTGGGGATTTAAAGCAGTTCTCTGGCCAGTAAAATGGCTCAGAGGGTAGGGGGCTTGCCATCAAGGAGGACCCAAGTTCAACTCCAGGGACACCTGTGGCATATGTGCAAATGCACACACACACACACACACACACACACACACACACACATGCACACCTGTGGCATATGTGCAAATGTACACACACATACAGACACACACACATAATAAATAAAAGTTAAAAAATAAAGCTGCCTTTTTGGTGTGTGTATGGGCATACACACATAGACACACAGACACACATACCCACAACAAATAAATGTTAAAAAAATAAAGCTGCCTTCTTGGTGTGTGTGTGTACATACATACACATAGATAAGCAGACACACAGACACACACATGCATATAGAGACCAGAGGTCAACCTCCAGTGCTGTTCTACAGGTGCTGTCTATTATTATTATTATTATTATTGACTATCATCATCTGTATCATTAATTAATTAATTTATTAATTTGGAGACCTAGAGGCTACACTGCCTGCCAGTGAGCCCGAGGGGTCTGTTCGTCTCCTATTTTCCAGTGTTGGGATTAGAAGTGTGCACCACCACACTTAGATTTTTTCTTTGTTTTGTTTCTCCAGACAGGGATTCTCTGTTACATCTCTGGTTGCTTCTGGAACTCACTCTGTAGACCAGGCTGGCCTCAAACTCACAGAGATCCGCCTGCCTCTGCCTCCCAAGTGCTGGGATTAAAGACAAGAACCACCACTGCCCGGTTGACACTTGATTTTTTTTTTCCCCGAAGATTCTGGAGGCCTGAACTCATCTTCACACTTGCAAGGTGCTCACTTTCCTGACCGAGCCAGTTCCAGCCCATAATGCAGGATTATGGGATTGGATACTCGTTCCAATTGTGGGCCCTTTTGTCAAAGCTGTAAGAAGGATTCAGCACACTGACTTCATTTGATTTCTTTTTAAAGAAAATTACCGTTGGCCTGTAATGTCAATAAAGATTCTGTAGGGATGAGGGAGGGAAATGCAATTTCAAGTAATTTAAGTGTTCACTAGATGATGACTATTTCTGCAGTTGTCTCTAGTTAATACGTAATTCGTGAATTAAGGAATATATAGCACAAGCCTCACGGAATCTGGGAATTAGGGAAATGTTTTTGACCCACGGAAATAATTGAAATAAACTGGGTGCACCTGTTCTTGGCCATGACTTGGGAATACGTGAAACCCCAGCACAGGATGAACGTCTGTGAGTGTCAGTTTAACAACAACAAAACAAAGTTGGCAGTGGACTAGGGAAGTCCGAGGGGGCGGGGGGTGGGGGGGGGGTGGGGGTGGGGGGGTAAGGAGGGCGCAGAGCCACCATCCACAGTGGCTGACTGAGAGTTGATGCCCGTCCACCAGGAAAGGGAGGCTAAAGCTTACAGATGACTTTCCCCCCTCCTCACAAACCTGTTGTGAAATAAAATACAAATCCTTCCTGAATATTTCCAGCTTTCCTTCCTGCAGGAAGTTTTCAGTCAATGGGAAACAAAGCCTTATTCAAAGGATTAAAGCCAGAGTCATTCCATTGTGTAAGGCTTCAATAACATGGCTTTCCTTCCACGGACAGAATTTTCAATTCACAAATCATCTCAAAAACAGGAAATTTGGGGGAAACACGTGCTTAAACAAACAAGCATCTGTCCTGTGGTATGGAGGGCTGTGAGGAGGTGCTTCCAGTTTTATTTGGGGTCCCCCCCACCACTGTGCTGCATTCTAGGAAGAGCATTCCTAGGAAGAAAAAGCCAAGCCGTATGTATGGCTTGTAACATCAAACTTCTCCATTCCCACCCCACCCCCCAGATCTGCAAGGAGGAGGGGGGGGACACTACAGAGAGGAGATGATCTCGGCCAAATTTTCACAGTCTCCTCCAACAAGTGGTTGTCTGAAATACTGTCTCTCGCTGCTATCCCTGAGCCTCTGTTTACCCCTCACACCTCATCCAAACAACCCTGGTCGTTATTTAACAGACAGGATGAGCAGGCCTAGAGGGAATGCTCCAGCAGGGCGTATGTGTCAAGGGTAGGGTGTGGTAGAAGAAGGTTAAAGAGATTGTAGAAACAGATACTGCTCTGCAAGCAATGCTGTTGGGCTGTCAGGGTAGAGCGCCATGTCAGAGCTGTGGGAAAACTCTCTGTGTAGATCTGTACCAGCTGCTTCTGATTAAACTCCTGGGTGGGATGGGCAGGGTGGCCCAGGAGTCGAGAACGCTTGCTGATCCAAGGACCAGTTTGGATCCAGCTCCCACATCCCAGGGAGCTTGTAACTCCAGCTCCAAGGGATATATGAGCCGGTTTTTACCTTCTGTATGCACACAGGCATAGGTATCCACACAGACAGACAAATCTTTAAGAAGAAATAAACTTCTACGTCCCTATGGAAGTTTTTGTAATTAGATTCCCCATCTTGGCAACATGCATTAATCTCTGATCTGTAGACTACAAGGATCATCCGTTAGGATCCAGGGCTCCTAGAACAATAATTTTCTGGGTCCCCAATTTTTCAATATCATGTTTCCTTAGGGCCCTCTTCTCTCAATCTTTAGTTTTGTTGCTGTTTCAAGAAAGGGCCTCATACCTCCTAAGCCTACAACTTGAAATGTAGCTGAGGATGATGTTTTGGGTCCAATGCTCCCTCCGCCTCCCCGCTGAGGGTGATGGTTCGGGCCCAATGCTTAGTTCCTATTCGGCTTTGTTTTGTTTATGCCTATGTTTTCAGTGCCCAGAATAGTTTCTGGAATGTTCGAAAGTGCTCAGCAAAATATTTACTGGACTAATGAATCAGGTTCTGGGGACTGGATTTAGGTTTTATGTGTGCTAGGCAAGCACTCCACCAACTGAGCTACCCAATCTGCCGTACCAGCTGATTTCAAATTCTTCTGCCTTGGCCTCCCAAGTACTGATGTTACAGGGATGAACTGCTCAGCCCAAAAGCAACTATTCTTTTATTTGGTAAAACAGAAACGTCACAGAGTATGGGCCTCATCAGTGCATAGCTAGGCATGGTACTGCAAACCTGTCACCCCAACACTGGGACACGGAGACAGAAGGATCAGAAGTTTAAGATCACCTTTGCCTACTAAGTTTCGGGTCTCCCTCATCTCAAAAACAAACAATAAAAAGAATATATGCTTTATGTTTCTACTAACACACATACACTCTCTTTTGATAGTTCCCAGGATCAAACCTAAGACCTTGCCCATGATAGATGAGCACCTTACCACTAAGCCTACCATGCTATGTTAACTATTTAACACATTTTTAGGGTCAGGGCAGTGAGATGGATTTTCAGGTAAAGGCGCTTGCCATAACACTGATGACTTGAGTTTGACACCTGCAACTCACATAGTGGAAAGAGAGAAACAACTTTCAAAGATTGTCTTCTGACCTCCACCCAGGCATGGGCACTCGAGTGCATGCACTTACACACACACACACACACACACACACACACACACACACACACACATATACACACACACATACACACACACACATACACACACATATACACACACATACACACACATACACACACACACACATACACACACACATACACACACACTACACATACACACACACACACACATACACACACACACACATATACACACACTCACACACATATACACACACATACACACATACACACACATACACACACACTCATATACACACACACATACACACACATACACACACACATGCGCAAGTTAAAGAGAAAATAAATCTTGGAGCTGAAGAGATGGCTTAACAGTTAACAGCACTGGCTGCTCTGGTAGAGGACCTGGGTTCAATTTCCAGCACCCACCTGGTGGTTCACAATCATTTGTAACTCCAGCTCCAGAGCATCAATGGACTTCTGACCTACACAGTCACTGAACACATGTGGTGCACAGACACACACATAGGGAAGATACCTACACACATAAAATAATAATAATAAGCAAGTCTAAAAAAGAAAAACCTTGAAACAACATACCTATAAACAGGTTCTGTTCCTCTTACTTATATGATGGGTCCCAGAGTCTCATACAGGGTCTCATACATCCCAGCCTGAACTTGAATTCACTATGTAGCTGAGGATGACCTTGATCTTCTGATCTTCCTGTCACCACCTCCCAAATGCTGGGATTTTAGGTGTACACCACCACACCCAGTTTACCCAGTGCCTCAGGCACTCTACCAACTAAGCGACATCTACAGCCCCCCCCACCAAGAAATGACCTTATATTTATATAGCTTGCAAAGCTTCTTTCATTACTATTTTCTTTATGCAAGAGTATTCTGGCCAAGTATGGTGGTATATTCCTTGAATTCCAGTACTCTGGAGGCAGAGGCAGGTAGATTTCTGTGAATTCAAGTTATAGGGCAGCTAGCTCCATGTAGAGAGATCTTGTCTCAATCCCCCAACCCCCAGCTCCCTCCCACAAAAAAAAAAAAAAAAAAAAAAAAACACGAAAAGAATACTCTGTAATATAAAGAAATTTCTAGCTGAACCTTTACCTAGGCTTACTGGGTTTTTGTTTGTTTGCTTTGTTTTTTTAAGGATTTTTTTCGTGTGTGTGTGTGTGTGTGTGTGTGTGTGTGTGTGTGTGTGTGTGTGTGTGCCTGTGGAGGCCAGAAGGCATCAGATCCCCTGGTGATGGAGTTACAGGAGGGTGTGAGGCAGTTGGGCTGCTGGGAAATAAACGTGAGCAATCTAAAACGAAAGGTTTGGTTACTTAGTCACAAAACCCATTTTAGTTTCCAAATCACAGCATCCCTTTTACCATTAGGGGAAAAAATACCTGCAGTTTGTTGGTTTGTTTTCTGAGACAGTTTCTCTGTATAGCCCTGGCTGTCTCAGAACTCACTTTCTAGACCAGGTTGGCCTTGAACTCACACAGATCCGCCTGCCTCTGCCTCTCAAAGGCTGGAACTAAAGGTATGTGCCACCACCACTAGACCCAGGTATATCCCGGCTGGCCTCCATCTCATGATCCTTCTGCCTCCTTCAGCAAATCCTACTGGCACGTGCCATTGAGTTTTAACTTGCAGAAAATTTTATGCGTACAAGAATTTTCTTAACCATTTTTATTAGCACATATACCTTGCATAAAATAATGAATTTAATCCTGGAATTTTAGTATGTGCACATTAACAGACTTTGATCTTATTCACTTTTGCTTCCCTAAGGATTTTAATGCAAGCAACCAATATGAGGGTAGTGATGATGGCTCCGTACAATGCCCAGTGTTGACCCAGCAAAAAAAGTTCAACCATAATTCAGCAAAAACACTAACTGACTCATCAACATGATGGATGGACTGTATCTTAGCAAAACACTAAGTCACAACTTGGCAAAAAGCCAACTATGACTCTGCAAAATGTCAAACCAGGTTCAGTGTAAATGTCTAATCCCTGGGCAGTGGTGGCTCATGCCTTTAATGCCACTGCTCAGGAGTGTGTTCCAGGCCAGCCTGGTCTATGAGAGTGAGTTCCAGGACAGGCTCCAAAGCTATACAGAGAAACCCTGCCTCAAAAAAACAAACAAACAAACAAACAAAAATAAATAAATAAATAAAAACGAATAAATAAATAAAAAATAAAAACAAAACAAAAAAATGTCAAATCATGCTTCAGCAAAACACTAAGTCATGGATTAACAAAAGCTACCAAATTGTGAGATCAGCAGAAAGAGGAGTGAGTGAAAAAACCAACCATGAGAAAACCCAAACAAACAAACAGAAAAGCAAGACTCAGCAAAATCCTAACATGACTCAGCAGAATTCCCTGTGATGTACTCTTCACAGGGAAGAAGCAGGAACCAAGCCACCACGCCTTAGCTCTGTTAATAGAGGCAGCGAAATAAAAAGTGGTTCAAGATCACAAAACCAATGGAAGGACACATCATGTATGCATGTATGTATGTATGTATGTATGTATGTATGTATGTATGTATCTTCAAATACACAGTAAAATTAGAAAGAGCTTTGGCAGGGAATACCCACATAACCCAGTCTATGTAGCTGATCCATGTAAGTCTTTGTTCCTGAAGCCAAAACTCAAAAGCTAATTATCTATGACAAGTATCTTGAAAGACGATCGTCAGTGTCCCCTCGGAATCTGCCATTCGGACCTTTAAATGACTTCAGGGCCTCTGGCTGAGTGGATGACTCCGGAGAGTTTGCGTAGCTGACTCGGGCTGTCCAGAGACGCTAAGTTTTGTGTGACTCCTACAGGAAGTCAACTCCTGTCTGAGAACAACAGCTGCACTGAGATCCCATAAGCCGGGGAAAAACAGCCACACAATCACAGCAACAGGTGGCTGCTGTCAAAACAGAGTTCAGTCTGGCTGCTCAGCACCTGCTCTGCGGCCACAGCCGGCACTGTCACTCTGCCCAGGTCACCCCTGTCATGCTGTAAGGAAGATGAACTACCTCTCGGAGCAGAGCTCAGTCACGGTGACTTAGATGACTCTGGTGGTCACCCTTATAGTCCCTGTCACAGAAGAAGAGAGGTTGAGAGAAGTTCGAGGCCGGATGGGACCTTGGCAGTTAACTATTTCAACACCTCCTTTTGTAGCTGACCAGGGCTAAGTCCAGGCAAATGAAGTCAGAAACCTGCTCAAGGTCTCGGGACCTATGAAAGAGCACTCTCTATCTCCCCCCACCCAACTTTGTTTTATGAGAAAAAATTCAAGCACACGGGAAAGTTAGGCAGGAATTCCCCTGTACCCAATTCTTGGATTCTGCTTATTAAATTCATTTCACCACATATCTGCTCTTCCTTGTGTCATTCTGTGGTAGATTGAATGTAATTGTCCCCCTCACCCCCAGTAATCTCTTGGGGTGTGGCACTATTAGGAGGGGTGGCTTTGCTGGAGTGGGTATGGTCTTGTTGGAGGAAGTGTGTCACTGTGGGGGTGGGTTTTGAGGTTTCCTATGCTCAGGTAACACAGTGTTGACTTCCTGTTGCCTGCAAGATGGCGGACTCTATACTCCAGCACCACGTCTGCCTGCACACCGCCATGCTCCTTAGTCATGATGATAATGGACTGGTCCTCTGAAGAAAGGGAGGGGGGATCACATGAGGAAACCGTGTGTGTGTGTGTGTGTGTGTGTGTGTGTGTGTGTGTGTGTTAGATCACGATTGGGAAAACCACAGAAACAGCTGACCTGAGCTAGTGGGAACTCATGGACTCTGGACTGACAACTGGGGAACAGCCTGGAATAGAACTAGGCCCTCTGAATGTTGGTGACAGTTATGTGGCTTGGTCTGTTGGGGAGGGGCCCTGGCAGTGGGATTTATCCTCGGTGCATGAACTGGCGTTTTGAAGTATACTCCCTATGGTAGGATACCTTGCTCAGCCTTGATACAGCCACGAGGGGCTTGGTCCTGCCTTTAACATGGTAGACTAGACTTTGATGAATCCCCAAGGGAGGAGTTACTCCTCTGAGGAGTGGATGGAGGATAGGATGGAGGAGGCAGGGGAATAGGAGAAGGGGAGGGACAGGGAATTGGGGTTGGTATGTAAAATGAAAAAAAAAAAAAAGATAGTTTCGGTGGCAATGGTATTTTTACTGTAATAGAAATTCCTAGACACATCTCATCTTAAAAAAAAAAAAAAAAAATTGGGGCTGGAGAGATGGCTCAGAAGGGAAGAACACTGGCTGTTCTTCCATAGGTCCTGAGTTCAATTCCCAGCATCCATGTGGTGGCTCACAACCATCTGTAATAAGATGTGGTGCCCTCTTCTGTCATATAGGTGTACATGCAGGCAAGTAACTGTGTATATAATAAATAAATAAATCTTAGAATTAAAAAAGATTTACTCAAAAAATTTGAATTATCTTTATTTAATTTTTTAAAAAATTAAATTATGTCTATGTGGGTATGCGCACACGAATATAGATGCCCATAGAGGCAGGAAGAGGGCATCAGGACCATGGAACTGGTGGGTAGCTGCCTGGCCAAATGCTGAGAACTAACTCTAAACCTGTGCAAAAGCAGCATGCCCCTAAACGCCGAGCCTCCTGTCCAGACGCTTACATTACTATTTAGACGACTTCCGGGGTGAACTGCTGACATTTGTTTTCTTTCCCTCAAAGCAGTGGTTTTTAATTTCCCATATCATTGTCTTCTCCTCCTCCCCAACTTCTTTGTTAGACAGGGCCTCACTATACAGCCCTGGGTGGTCTGGGATTTTTAACAGAGGTCCACCAGCCTTTGCCTCCCCAGTCCTGGCCTTGAACTCACAGAGATCTACTTGCCCTTGCCTCTGCCTCCCAAGTGCTGGGGTTAAAGGCATGTGCCACCACACCCAGCCTATTAGACTCCTTCTTCTCCATCTTCCTTCCTTCCTTCCTTCCTTCCTTCCTTCCTTCCTTCCTTCCTTCCTTCCTTCCTTCTTTCTTTCTGGTTTTCAAGACAGGATTTCTTGGCTGTCTGTCTTGGAACTCACTCTTTTTTTAAAGATTGATTTCTTTTTATTTTATTTGCGTTGGAGGTTTGCCTGAGTATGAGTCTGTGAAAGTGCCAGACCCCTTGGAATTGGAGCTATAGACAATTGCGAGCTGCCATGTGGTTGATGGGAATTGAACCCAGGTCCTCTGGGAAAGCAGCCAGTGCTCTTAAACCTCTGAGCCATCTCTTCAGCCCCTATTAGAGACTGTTAACAAGGAAGAATTTCAGAGATGGCAGAAATCCTGGCTTCTGGTATTTTCTCCCTCTTCTTGGAAATATGTTCTTTTTCTTCCCGCCTCATCCACTGACCTTCATTCCTCCAAGCGTGACCTCAGACATCTACAAAGAACACAGCTTCTATTGTCTTGTGCTCCCACTGTAAAATTAAAGGTTACTCTCAAATCCTACCTCCTTTCCAATGGCCCCGTGTCTTTCCTAACCTCAGAGTTTTTTTGATTGATTGATTGATTTTTGTTTTTCTCGAGACACGGTTTCTCTGCATAACAGCCCTGGCTGTCCTGGATCTTGCTTTGTAGACCAGGCTGAACTCGAACTCACAGAGATCCACCTACCTCTGCCTCCTGAGTGCTGGGATTAAAGTCATATTCTACCACTGCTGGGCTAGTTTTAATATTTTTATTAAAAATTTAGGTTATTATGCAAAGTATTGGGATCATCATGGTGTCTTTAAACATATGTGTCATTCTGCTTCTCATTTGTTCCCCTCTTTGCCTGGCTCCCCATTCTGGCTTGATCCAGCTGGCTCCATTTATTTAGTTTCTCCTGTCTTATGCTTTCTCATTATAGCATACATTACATGCTTCTCTATTTCCCACTCCCTTAAGATCACTTAAGATCACTTCCTTCTGGGGCTGGGGAAATGTCTCAGTGGTTAAGAGCACTGACTGCTCTTCCAGAGGACTAGGGTTCAGTTCTCAAACCAACATGGTGGTTACAACTGACTGTTGGGTTCCAGGGGACCCAACACCTTCACACAGACAATACATGTAGGCAAAACACATAAAACAAATAATAAATGATTTAAAAAATATCTCTTTGGGACCCTAAGAGAGACATACATGGTCCTCCAGAGAAGGGGAAAGGGACAAGATCTCCAGAGCAAACTGGGAGCATTGTGGGGAGGGGAGAGGGAGTTAGGAGAAAGAGGAGGGGAGAGGTGAGCATGAAGGAACAGGAAGATTGAGTCAAGGGAAGAATAGAGAAGAGCAAGAAAAGAGATACCATAATAGAGGGAGCCATTATAGGTTTAAAGAGAAATCTGGCACTAGAGAAATGTCCAGAGATCTACAAGGATGACCCTAACTAACAATCTAAGCAAGAGTGGAGAGGCTACCTTAAACACTCTACCCCAATAATGAGATTGATGACTACCTTATCTACCATCCTAGAACCTTCATCCAGTAGCTGATGGAAGCAGAAGCAGACACCCACAGCTAAACACTGAGCCCAATTCCGGGAATCCAGTTGAAGAGAGGGAGGAATGATGAGCAAAGGGGTCAAGACCAGGCTGGAGAAACCCACAGAAGCAGCTGACCCGAACAAGGGGGAGCTCATGCACCCCAGACTGATAGCTGGGGAACCAGCATAGGATTGACCAAGACCCCCTGAATGTAGGTGTTAGGAGAACTGGGCAGTCTGTGAGGCCTCTGGTAATAGATCAGTATTTATCCCTAGTATACAAATGGACTTTGGGAGCCCATTCCACATAGAGGGACACTCTCTCAGCCTAGACACATGGGGGAGGGCCTAGGCCCTGCTGCAAATGATATGACAGACTTTGAAGATCCCTGTGGAAGGCCTCACCCTCCCTGGGGTGCAGAAAGAGGATGGAATGGGGGTTGGGGGGACAGGGGAGGAGGGGAGTGAGAGGGAACTGGGATTGACATTTAAAACAAGCTTGTTCCAAATTTAAATTAAAAAAAAAGAGAGAGAAAAAAAAATCTCTCTTCCTTCTTTCTCAGTTTTGTGACCTACAAACACACATATATGTACACATACATATGCTCACACACATACATAATTTAAAGCATGGTAAATTTCTTTGACAATTGCCTGGACAATTTCACTTAACACAATAACTCCTAGTTGTACCCATTTTCCTGAAAATGCCATTATTTCATTTCTTGTCTTTATACTTAATAAAATCCCATCATCTATTTGTACCACATTTCCCTTAGCCACTCGTCTGTAGATGAACCTCTAGGCTGCTTCCCTTTCTTGTCCATTGACAACAACGCAGCTACTAATATGGAAATGCAGTTATTTCTGTGGTTGATTTAGAGTCCTTTGGGTAGGTTTTTTTTTTTTTTTTTTTTTTACCAACCTTAATTTATGTTAAGTCTTCAATTACTTGTAAATCAACAGCTCTGATTTGCCCCATTCTCCCTTCCTCTTCTTTACTTGGAGACAGGGTCTCATATAGCCCAGGCTGTCCTTGAACTCCATACGTAGCTGAGGATGACCCCTACCTCTGGAGTGAATGCAGTTAGAGTGTGTGCAGTTATGCCTGCTTTTATGCAGCACTGGCTGCATCCTCACCCTCTGCCCTCTTAAAAAAACACACCTGTTAAATTGTATGTCTAGGTATGTGTATGAGGGTGGGGTAACAGAAGGTATTGGAGGCCTGGATCTAAAGTTACAGGACATTGCAAGCTACCCCACACGTGAGTTCTGGGAACCCAGTTTGGGTCCTCTGGAAGAGCAGTATACGATCTTAACTTTGGAGCCATCTTTATGACCTGCAGTGTTTGTCTCTTGAATGGATCCCAGACAAAGGTGAGGTGAACAAGTGTCTTTCACAGTAGGGTGTGACGGTCAGGACATCCTCTCACCACATCACAGGCTGCTTTCTGCCACTTCTGCTGTCGCCACCAACCCCGAAGCTTCCTTTTGTCACTTCCTCCTTGCCACCACCAACTGCCAGCATCCTTGTGCTCCTCACTTTCCAAGGTTGAGTCAGATCCAGTGTCAAGAAGGCCTTGAGGAAGAAGCTGCCTAAAGACATGGCCAGATGCGTCTCCCTTGTTCTGCTCAGAGTGGAGGAGAACACGCTCGCTCTGGATCCTTAAGACGGTCTGCAAAGCAGGCTAGAAAGCCGGGCCTGTGGTTTGAGGTCCTGGCTACCTTTGATTTTACAATGAGCATGAAGTGAAGTTGAGTAACTGGTCTCTTGCCCAAGCAGTGAGGGTCACCACAAGCATCCGCAAGGCAACTGGTGGCTTGTTGGTCTTCAAGGTCAAGCATCTCTTTGCAGGAAGGGTAGGCTGCTATTATCTATGCTGCCTGAACTTAGAAGAGGGAGGAGAGAGAGAGAGAGTGTGTGTGTGTGTGTGTATGGGTGGGTACATACATGCATGTGTGTGCATGTGCAAATGGAGGGTAACACCCAGGAGCTTCCTCTATCTCCAGCTCCCCTTTTAAAAGACAGATTGATTTACTCTGTGTGTGTGTGTGTGTGTGTGTGTGTGTGTGTGTGTGTGCATGTGTGTGCGTGTGCACACATGTGTATGTGTTAGGGGTGCTCCTGGAGATCCAGGTGTTTGTGAGCAGCTTGATATGGTTGTTGGCATCTGAACGCTAGCACGAAGTGCTCTGACTGCTGAATCATCTCATCTCTCTAGCTCAGTGGTTCTCAACCTGTGGGTCAAGACCCCTTTGGGGGTTGAATGACCCTTTCACAGGGGTCAAATATCCGATATCCTGCACACTACATATTTACATCATGATTCATAATACTAGCAAAATTACAGGTATGAGGTAGCAAGGAAAATAATTTTATGGTTAGGGTGGGGTCACCACATCGTGAGTAATTGTATTAAAGGGTCACAGCATTAGGAAGGTTGAGATTCACTGGGCTAGTTCAATCCAGATTGCTTTGAGACAGTCTCTTAGTGAACCTGGTGCTCACAGGTTTGACCAGCCCCGCTGGCTAGCAAGTTCCAGAGGTGCTCCTGTCTACACCTCCTCAGTGCTAGAATCACGGTGCACGTTGCTTAGGCCTGGCTTTTTCTAGGTGTGTGCTTGGGATTGAACTCAGATCCTCCCATTTGTGCTGCAAGCTCTTTACTGACTGAGCCATCTCCCAGTCCGTCTTCACCTTTATTACCGTTTTTATTATTATCGTTTAGATTTGTAAGTATGTGCAGCACACACATGCCTGGTGCCCCCGGGAATTTGCTGAGACTGGCTGGCTAGCAAGCTCCGTGGGATTACAGCCATGTGCTGCTGCTATCTGGTAATTTTTTTTTCCTAGGGTTCTAGAGATGGAACTCGTATCTTCCCTGGTGCCTTTGTGTGGCAAGCACTCAACCGAACCATCTCCCTAACCCCGGAGTGATTTTCATACTCAGGAACTGACTTGGTATCGGTTACCAAAAGGATGCTGTTAGGAACGACTAAGGACCAGAAAGCTGTGTTATTAAGCATGACCTAGTTTATGTTTTGAGTGCAATATGCCTGAAATCAGTTTTCTCTGAGATGCTCCCAGCTTTACCATTTTTAACTGTTTGCAGGGGTCCCTAAATTTCAGCAGCCCTCACATTTCACCCAAAAGGCTCAGATTTCTGAACTGGACACGATGGTACTAGCACTCCACAAGTGGAGGTAAGAAGGTGAGAAGTTCAAGATCATCCTCTGATACATAGTGAGTACCAGGCCACCTGGGCTGCTTGAGACAGATCACTTTTGAAAAGCCAAAATACAAATTCTCCACTGATACTTGGCTCTCACTCAGAGTTTTGAGTTTCTTAGCTGGTGAGGAGCCCAACCCAGACCATTTCAGTTGAGTGGCCAGATGCTGCTGCTGCTGTCCGTCAAATGATAAAGTATGCTCCAAGAGAAGTCAAAATGCCTGTCTCCTTCTTCCGCTGGGTGGAAGTGGGTCTCAGCCCTAGCTGTTCATTTACATTTGAAGCTTTTAAACACGGGGTCTCAGTGGAATGGCCAGACTCTACCTTAGACCAAATTAGGTCCACAGCTGTGGGGATGGGATGTGGGTATATTTTAACAAAGACCCCCAGATTGTGTTAATGAGTGAATCACAGGCGTATAGCAAGCTCTGGCTCTGTTCAGCATTAACATATGTTTTTCATTTGACAAATAGATGTTGACCACTTACTATATGTCCGGGTAAATGATAAAGTATATATATGAGAAATGGTCCCTGACCTCAGGCAGGGATAGTTCACGTACAGGAATATGATGAGTGCCAATTAGAGGAACAAACCATCATTGAAAACAGAGGGCTTGATGATCCAAGGTAAGGCAGCAGAGCGCTGGGGCCCCACAGCATTGGCTATGATAAGTTATGTGTGCCTCTGCCACGCATGAGGCATGTCCCTTTGGTGTGGGAAATTGCTCATTTGTTGGTTCATTGAGGATGCTGTGACTGATTCACCATGGTGGGTCTGATTGAACTGTGGAAATGATGGATCATTCAATCAATAGCTAGTCAGCTGGCCGCTATTTCTTTGCTAAAGATGCTATTAAGGCTGTTTTCAAAGTCCTATGCTCAATACGCACCAACCTTTTCAAGCAGAGAAATACAACACAATTTAGGATATTAATTTCTCGATGTCAGTAAACATTCCTTAAATATGAAAAAAAAATCAAATTTACTTGTAACTCAGAAGACAAAAATTATTTGCAGAAATCAAGCTTATTTAATTAACTTTTATACTATATTCATTTTAAACAGGTACTTGTTAAATACTCAATGGGTTTCATTGTGATATTTCCGTAGGAGCCTACACTACACTAAGAGTATGTTCTTATTTGCATGCATTAGAATATTGAAAAAAATTAATGATTCAATAGCAGCTGGCTTACAAAGGAGAGCGTTTCTAGAAATGAGAAAATAGGCTCTGGTGTTACTAGTATATTAAGGGCAATATTGAATTCACTATATTGTGTATTTGGGTTATAACTCCTTTTGCCGTTGCTGTTTATTGTTGAGATTTTCTTTTGATGTCAGGGAGCTTCCTCAAGAACAAGAGACCCAGTGACAACAAAAGAAAATCGTTTGGAAGGAAAAGAAATAAATACTTTCAGAATCGTGGCATTTATTTTCATTCAACAATACCGGAGGCATCATGTCAGCCATCAAAGGGAAGAAACAGCAGAAAAGAAATGCACCTTGGCAACAGGGGAAGATGAAGTACTTGGAGCAGGATATTACACGTGCCTTCAGAGAGGAATACATCGTTGATGAGCTTCCAACGAGCTAAGAGGAGAGCAGGTCAAGGTTCAGAAAGCTCAGGATAAGACAGAGGACTGCAGTTCTGGTACAGCATGGCCAATTTTCCAAGGCCAGCTGTTCCCAGTCAAATGCAGGCCCAGGACGAGGGAGGATCGATGAGTAGGGAGATCAGGCCACCCTTCCCCATTTGCCTGGAGATGCAGTCTCAGGATCAATAGTTTTACAATCTCAGTCAAGGGAACAAAATCAAAATCTCTCTGACAGCTCTCTAGGTCTTTCTTACTAACAAAATCTAATTTGAGGGATTTTCTGTGTTGGCTAGGTGGCCACTGATATTTGATTTTAAAAAGTTAGCCCCGTCGCTTATCAAGCAAATAAAAATGAGGATACTAAGTAATTGCTGATCTTTTTAAACTAACAATTTAAAATGACCAGCGAGGTGTGGGGGAGGTTAGGTGCAATCCGGCCTCTGCCTAGAGCACATTCCTTGGTTTTTATTGGGCCTGGAGGACTGTGCATATTCCATAGCCTAGTAAGTCTCCCTCTAGAAATGCATTTTGAAGACATTGTACCTTGACCCCCCCCTCCCCACTTACAAAATGCTCCTTACAGCCTTGCTTCTGACTGGGGAATGAATAAAGAAATAAATTCCCCAACAATAGAATAATAAACCAAAAGTGTTCTGTGCCTACATAGCTGTTGCACTCTTGAATGATTACCTGCACGAGTTTGGATTTTTCTTTCAACACTGTCATGGGGGAGGACACTCCTTTCCCATCCCCCCATGAGGATCTGTAGTTAATGGTTGCCAGGGGCAGGGGGAGAGATACTGTCTTCGCAGTATAGCATCTGCTTAGTTGTCCTGGAAGACCCGCAGAGCGTGGACCTTCACGCTCCCACGCAGGAAAGGCGACAGCCCAAATCACTCACGAGAAGCAGTCTCGATGCAAATAGCATGAGGAATTTTTATTCCAAGTGCACTGGGGTCCACAGTCATCGGACTGAGGATCTCGAGGGCAGAATTGAGACAGTTTTTATAGGGTTTACAAAGTCCACACATAGGTCACTGGGGCGGGGGTTTCACAAACAGTTTACGGAGTCAGACAAATGATTAGTTAGCTCATTTTCTGTTATCATACTAGGCCAAGATTACGTACCCAAGGGCCTGTCTGCCGTAAACAGCAAGAAGTGTGACTTTGCCTCTTTACTGGCAGAGGACAGGGTATGGAATCTGAGGTTTTTAGGGCTTTTTAGATAGTATTTCTAGACTTTTAGCTTCCTGTGGTCATTGGAGAGTTAAGCTGTATTTTTCCATCCTTACATCCATACTTTTGTAAATAACCCCTAAGGAGCTTAAAGCAATCTATGGGTTGTGAGGAAGAGAAGGAAGGGAGAAGGGAGACGTGAGGTAGAACAGGAAGTGATTGGGAAGAGGAAGGGGATCAGTATGAGGGGGACAAGAGAGGGCAGCGGAGGTAAATATCAAACCTCATCATATACGTGTATGAATGTCATAATGAAATCCATTTTAGTATAATCAATGTGTGTTAATAAAAATAGAACTCAAAACATGGGGGGGGGGGAGAAACCATGTCCAGTGGCCTAGAAATACATCTTCCTGAATTTATAAGGTGAGTTTGTCATTTCTATTTAAGGTCAGCCTTCCCTCTCCTCCGTTTCCTTCTCTCCAGATAATCTGTGCCCTTGGCAGACACTTGCTGGCTGTGCCCTGAGCTGACCCTACGTGTATCCTTGCTTCCCTGCGTTTACTCACGTTTCCTCATTTGGATGTCTTTCCTCCGCCTCTGACATCTTGCTTCTTCAACAGTCTACAGTCTGTTTGTGTGTTTGTTTTTAAATGTCTATGGGTGTTTTGCCTACATGTATGTCTGTGCCTGGTGCCCATAGAGGCTAGAAAAGAGCATTGTTCTCTGGAACTGGGTCCCAGGCAGCCTGGGAATCAAATCCCACTCCTCCGAAAGAGCAGCATGTGCTATTAACTACCGAGCCACCACCCCAGCCCCTGTCGTCTAGTTTTTAAACCAGTTTACATGTTATGTAGTATTCCTTTCAACCCACGTCTGTGCCCGCCGTAACAATTTATCTTCTCCAGTTTTCTCGTCTGTATTAGAATGGCCTGAGTACACGCTCTATTTTCTCTATCAGATTTCGAACAATGTAGCGTGTTTAGCATCATCTAGCTCATGGTTCTGAAGCATTCGGGGTAAATGGAGTGAGTACTGGATTGCCTGGTAGACTGGTGCCCGATGATGTTCTCTGCAGATGTAGAATGAACTTGACAAGTACAAAAGCAGTTCTTTGATTTTTTTTTTTCTGTGGGGCCTGGGGACTCGGGCTGAAAATTCCCATCTGATCATGCACGGAGATGTGGGTAGACCAGGAAGACGAGGACTAAGAAAGAAGGGGTCTGAGATTAGGCTAGCTGGTAGAGCAAGCTGCAGACTTCCACTCCGTCAGCCCTCACATCCCCAACAGTTAGTGGAAGGAGGAAAACTGGACTAAAATGGAAAAGGGAGCAGAGTTTCACATAGCCAAGGCTAGCCTCAAGCTCTCTGTGTAGCTGAGGATGGCCTTGAACTTCTGATCCTCCTGCCTCCACCTCCTGAGGGCTGGAATTACTGGTATGTGCCATCACACCTGGATTGTGTAGGACTGAATTCAGAGCTTCGTGCATGCAAGGCAAATGCTCTATCAACTGAGTTACATCGCCAGCCCCTTGGTTCATATATGTGCATGTGTGTGTGTGTGTATGTGTGTATGA
>JANBXA010000367.1:11700000-11717500 GCA_030556225.1 Cricetiscus sungorus | reverse complement strand
GGAATGGAACCCAGGGCTTTGAGCATGCTAAGCAAGCACTCTACCCACCGACACCAGTAATTCACAATTGCGAAAATGATACCCGTTCTCAGCATGGCGCGCGAAGGGCTGGAGTGAGCTACCGCACAGACTGCTAGATGGAGCTAGTGCTTTTTAGCGGCCAGCTATTTTGATCTGTAGATAAAAATGTCATACGTATCAAGAGAGATTCTGATCTCTGTCTGGCAAGTGTGTTAAATTAAGGGCCTGGGGAGCAGACATCGTGGATTAGTCTAAAAATTCTAACAGATGTGTTCTGCCAGAATGCTGCTGTGTTCGCATGGATCTGAGCAGGCTGGGCACACTCCACTGTGACGGCCTCCTGCCCAACAATAGCTGGAGGACATTTCCCCCGACTGTGAGAAGGGTGTGGCGGGAGGAGAATGAGCCTTTGTTCTCTGGTCACTTAGACGCCTATGGCTCATTTGCTTTATGGAGCAATAGGGAGTCTCACAATGCATTGGTCCTGATGTTGAGTGCACATGTACACACACACACAGAGGCACATTCAATGGATACCCACTTCAGAGCTGACATCTACCTCACCTTTAGAAAGATGTGAAGACATGGGCTGAGGAGCTATGAAAACACTTGGTCTTTAGAGTGCTTGCCTTGCAAGCAGAAGGACCCAAATTTGCTCCCCAGAACCCACATAAAAAAAGCGGGGTGTGCTGATGTGTGCTTGTAATCCCAGCACCCAGGAGGTGAGGAAAGACAGACGCCTGGGGCTCGCTGGTCATCTAGCCCCCACTTGTCAAGCTCCAGGCCAGTGAGAGACTATCTCAGAAACAAGGTGGATGCCTCTGCCCGAGGAATCAGGCCCCAAGGTTGTTCTCTGGCCTGCTCATGCATGCACACACTTACACAATATGCAAGCAAGCAGCTATCATGGACCGAGAAATTTGCCCCTGCATCCAATCCAGTCCAACCCTACATTCTGTTTCCTCCATCCAAAGGCATCAGCTGAATGTGCTTTCATTTGTTTTCTGACACAGCTGCTTGACCTCTGTGATGACAACCCCTGGCTTTCTTCTTCTCCTTTTTTCCATTGACGTTCTGTTTTAGATTCTAACACCACTTAGCTCTTGGTTAAAACCTGCCCCAGGTCTATGCTATGTGATTGCAGGAGCTCGATCCCCTGTTCATTAAGACTGCCCCATGAAACGGAATTGATGAGTGCTCAGGGGCCATTTGTAGCATTTGCGATCCACAGGCATCGGAGCTTGATGCATGACCCTCATCTCCTTGGCCTCCTGCACAATGATGCTCATCTGTCTTAGTTAGAAAGTCAATTAATCTTGACCTTGGCCCCTGGGGTGTGGCTCTCCATTCTCTCACATGTCTTCAACGCTCTTTCTTCTCAGAAGCGTTCCTTGTTCGAGATCTCCCAATTTCAATCACACCCAACCATTTGTCTTCGAATTATATTGCTTTGATTTTGTACAAAATCTATATTTCTGGTGTTATATATTCCCGGGAAGTTCTCGTTCTGAGCTGTAATTTAATTATAAGGATCATTAAGGCTCTGAAGAATGCTAACGGGCAGAAAGGGAGTCAACAGCACATAAGTTATTAAGAATTACACATCGCCGCGCGTTTCGACATCTCTCCAAGGATGTGGGCATTTTGTCGAAAGAGGGTTTGTTTTGAACAGTGACAGTGCAGAGGACGCTCTTCTCTCTGCTTTGATTTTCGTTGTTGCAGCATGCAAGCATCACAATCACCAATTGCATCAGTTAGGCAGCAGATTTAGCAAAACCATGCACGGGGCATGGAGCACACTCTTAATCTCAGCACTCAGGAAGCAGGGGCAGGTGGATTTCTGTGAGTTTGAGGCCAGCCTGATCTACAAAGGGAGTTCCAGGCCAGCTAGGACTGTACAGTGAGATCCCGTCTCAAAAAAGCTACAGTAGAAAACTCAATGTATCAGGACATCATTTCAGTCCAACCGCTCATCTGAATGTATTTCATTCATACTTTCTCTGGATGTACATGCAATTAATATTTCACAATGAAAGCAAAGTTCCTAGGAAGGAATACTTTTTAAAAGGTGTGTGTGTGTGTGTGTGTGTGTGTGTGTGTGGCCCACGTACGCTAGAGAGATGACTCAGTGGGTTAAGAGCACGTATTGCTCTTGCAGAGCACCTGACCCACTACCCACATCAAGTGGCTAACAACCACCCTATAACTGGAGCTTCGGGGATCCAGTGGCCTCTTTTAGCCTCCAAGGGCACTGTACACATGCTGTACACATACATATGTACAGGCAACACACCCCCTTACACAAAATGCTAAAAAAATCGAATTAAAAATAAGTAGTTGGCTTTCAAGATTTTCCTTATCCTTCATACACATGCCGAACATATGAATATAATATAGACAGACAGGCAGACACACGCATGGTTGGCACCCCTAGGGCATTCTTACAGTGTGCCCTAATGGAACCAGCTTTATCTAGGGAACTTCATGGAAGATGCTGACCGGGAAGGCAGGAACAGTTTCCAGCCTTCACATGTGTGTGGCGTGTATGTGTACTCTCTGCCTTGGATTCTGATACACGTGAGTCTAATGAACACAATGGGATTTGTGGAGATGACTAATACTGAGTTGCAAGTCATGACTAGTACTATCCAGACAACGACCAAGTGCTATGATAACGTATCACAGGCAGGGAGGGAGGAATGCAAATACAGGTAATGGCACACCGGGGGCTTTTGTGGGGATGGAGATAGCGCTGCATGTAAAGTGCTGCTACGAGAAATAGATTTGGATCCCAGCACCCATGCGCGTCCTGGGAAGAAATCTGCTGTCTAATCCCAATGCTCTGGAGGTAGAGACAGGAAATCCTTGGGGCAAGCTGGCTGAACTCTGGATTCAGCAAGAGACTGTTTCAATATTTAAGGCAGAGAGTACGCATACACACCACACACATATGAGAGGATGAGAGAAGAAAACTATTTTTTTTTTTCTTTTTCCGAGACAGGGTTTCTCTGTGTAACAGTCCTGGCTGGCTGTCCTGGAACTTGCTTTGTACACCAGGCTGGCCTCGAACTTCCAGAGCTCTGCCTGCCTCTGCCTCCTGAGTGTTGGGATTAAAGGTGTGTGCCACCACCAACAGGCAAGAAAACTGATTTTTACAAGTACTAATTGTTTTGTACCCACTGGGTACATGAGAGGGGGAGAAACAGGCTCAGTGGTGGTGGGAGACAAGGCAGGCAGGGAGGGGTCCAGAAGGAAAGGAAACTGGGCAGAGTGGGAGATGTGAGAGGGAGACAGGAAGAAAGATATTACCAAGGGGTAGGTGGGATGTTAGAAGAAGAGCCTGCCTGCCACCCCCCTCTCCTCCTGCCGTCCCCCCCTCCTCCTGCCACCCCCCCCTCTCCTCCTGCCACCCCCCTCTCCCAGACTTGCCTTCTGTTCCTCCCTCCCCCTGCTCCTGGATTTCACATATCCCTGGGCTGACCTTGAATTTGCCGTGTAGCTGAGGATGGTTTTAAACTTCTGACCCTCTTGCCTTCAGAATGCTGGGATTACAAGTGTATGCCACCATGCCCATTTTTTTTGCAGTGCTGGGGCTCGAACTCAGAGCTTCTTGTTCATGCCGGCCGGACAAGCACCCTACTAACCGAGCTACTTCCCCAATCAGAGAAATGTTTTTCTCCTAAGTGTGGAAGAAATAAGAAAGAGAAAAGAAAACACATGGAAAGGTACAGAAAGTTGAAAGAGGCAAAGTGAGCCCATATTAAGTGACTTTCGAACACTCAGGAGGTCAGGCTTGGCAGCAAGCCCCTTTGCCCACTGATCCATCGTGCCAGCCCTAAAGTAACTTTTAATTGAGTGGAAGCTTTCGTTTATTTTACTTCTTAAAACTTATCCAGTGGAAGAAGGTTTCTGCTGTATTGATTCGGCGACAGAAGAGCTAATTAAGGGTAGCTCCCTCTGAGAAGGCATGAATTAAACACTTTCTTCTTTCCAACTGAACTGGTCTGATCAAGCCATTTAAAAACTGCGCCAGAGGACAGAGCGATTTCCCCCCAATTCAAAGTTCTGCTGAACTACTTTGAGGGACCAAGAGTGTATTTTTTATGAAGTCTGCGAACTAGGGTAATTTGTGGAGCCCTTTGAGGGAGATGTGAGTTAGTTAGATGGCATCTGGGCTGGGAATACAGGGAGCAGAGCAAGAAGCCACGGTCATAAGCTATCAGTAATTAAAGGAAGCGACTCCAGCTGAAAGACCCCATGGAGACTGGGGTACATGGAGACTGGAGGAGGCAGGTCCTTCCCTCCCTGGAGGAGGCAGAGTAAAGATAGAGAGGGAGGGAGGGCCAACATGGAAAACGGCTGTGTGTATTGTGCTGGGTGACTGTCTCGCTGCATCTCCAGCTCTGAACTTGGAGGTCATCCATAACCTCATTCCCAAATCCTCTGAATCCATTCAATGGTTGAAGCCGGAGCTTCCAGGGAAGGTTGAAAAAAGCAAGCAGGTGGAAGGTAAGATTGATCCCACCGCACAGGGAACCACTGTGTGGCTCTCCTTGTCAACTGCACAGACCTTCCTAGGGACACCTTCCCCGCCCCAAGTGCTTGCTCTTAACTTATTGCTCGTTCTTTCATCCACAGCCAGTTGTTACTCCCTGATTCCTCAAACCCTGTATTTATCCGTCCCGCGGCTTCTCGTGACATCAGTCTGCCAGCTGTACCCGAGAACAAGCTACCAAAAGATTGCATTAACAGTTTGGCTTCTGAAACGGGATGGAGCTAGTTGGTAGAGTGCTTCCGCAGAATGCGTAAAGTCCTGGAGTCGATCCCCAACACTGCATAAAACTGGGCATTGTGGTGCATGCCCGCGATTCTACTGCTCTAGAGGTGCAAGCGAGGACATCAGATGTTCAAGGTCATCCTCAACTACATAGCGTCAGAGGCCAGCCAGGGCTGCCAGAGGTGTTGGAAGGCAGAGACAAGAACAGAAAGAGAATTTGAGGCCCGCTTGGGCTAAATAGGCTAAAGAGTGGACCCTATTTTAAGGAGAAAGAAAAATCAAACCATGGTTTCTGCGACTGAGGATGCGGCTCGGTGGTTGATTATCTCTGCCTCTTGTGCACAGGCCCTGAGTCCCAGCCTCAGCGCCACAAAGGACAAAGGGAGCAAAAGATGTCTGAGGAAGCAGCCTGTGTTCACATACAATCCACCTGGTACTAGAGGTACTAGATGTGTGGACTGGTGGAGAGATGAGCAACTCACTTCACTGTGCTTCTGTTTTCACACGCCTAGATCCCTCCTAGAGCTGCTGTTGGATTCAGTGAGCTCAGAGTACGCAATGTGCCTGGAAAACACTGCAACATTAGCCATCTGTACTGTCGTAAATCTATTTCATTAGAACACAAATTCTGAGAGGCAGGAAAAGCTTTCTATCTAATCCCAGGTATAATCGAACAGTCAGTGTTTATCTAATGCGCAAGACAGTATGTGGGCTTGGATTTAGTCCTATGATCCCTGTTTGTGTGCATTTACTTATTTCACATGTTACTCAACAAACGCTTGCTTATTTTAGACAAAGTCTCACTATTTTGCCCAGGCTGGCCTCGAACTTGCTATTCTCCTCCAGTAGGCACCTGGGGTTCGGAACTAAAGAGCACGAGACCCCACAGCTAGCTCAGTAAGTGCACCATTTATGTTTGTTTATTTATATGGGGTCTTCTATAGACCAGGCTGGCCTCAAAGTCCTTGTCCTTCTGATCCTCTCATCTCAGCCCCAGAGCTCCGGGTTGCTGGTGGAACCCATCTCACCCAGTTGATGTGATAATAGGAACCAAACCCAGGCCCTCATGAAGTCTATGTAAGCACTCGACTTAACTTGAACTATATTACCGGTCCAACAAATTCATCTCAAACACCTACTATGTTCCCGGATCTTGCTAAACTCTGGGTACGGACTGCAGACCCACAGGGACAAGGTCTCGACTTTTCCAGGAGTTGACTGGTAGGGATTGCTAGAAAGCAATTAATCCAAGAAGAAAGTCATCGTTTGTAACTTGTCTTAAGTATTTTGAAGGAAAGACTAAAGGGTTGTGAAGGGAAAGAATCTTTGGGTTCCCTGAAATCCCAGATCTCATTATGTGGGGAAAAAAATTAAAAGATGAAAGAGAATGTGCACACGTGCTTCTCATATTATGTTTAATACATCACAGTGCTCGAGTTAGAGGGATCTGCAAAGCCGATGATCTGCTGATTCTTGTTATGTCTTAGCACGTCATGTTCTCTGATATCTGAGAGTGGTTAGTGCATTTGGTTAGCTAATGAGGTCAATGTCGGAGGTCAGCACGGGTCACTGAGCTTTCTTCCTTTGTCTGGTTATCTTGCACTCTCAAGCTCAACTATCTTACAGATGTGTGTACTCACAGGAAGATAGTGTGGATAGAAATGTCCCAAACCTGCCCCAGACATGAGTATCACTGATCAGGGCCTCCCCCCGGCCCCTTTGCATACTCGTGGTAGAACGCAGTGTGTTGCTCTGTCTCAGTAGGGGACTCTCTTCTCAGTTTTGGCAGATGTGGCCATTACTCTGTACAGTTATATGTTCTTTTCCCATTTGAAATGATGGAAGTCAGTAGTCAGGGTGATGAGTCAGTTGGTAAAAGCTCCCGCCTTGCAAGCAAGAGGACCTGAGTTCAATCCCCAGAAATCACACACACACACACACACACCTGAATCTTAGTCGCCCAAGGGCACCGCTTGTTGGAACTGTCTACTCTTTAAGGAACTTCATTGTTCTTAAGGTCTCCACAAAAGCTCCTAACCCCCTTTAAATAGTAGGGAGAGTATAAAGAAAAATTCAACATACTTTCATTGGAGATATGGATCCAATTCCATATGGTGCAGACTGGGGACACAGCTCAGCTGGTAGAACGCTTGACTAGCATGCAGGAAGTCCTGTCTACCGTTCTTATCACTGCACAAACTGGGTGTGACGGCACATTCATATAACCCCAGAATTGGGTGGATGCATGCAGGGAAACCAGGAGAAACAAATTTTGTTTTTAAGGAGGACCTTTTAGTTTTTCTGCAATCTATTCTCCCGAATGTGATGAGTGTAGAAGAAACCATTTGTGTCTTCTGTATTTTTTTTTTTCCAGTAACAAAGGAACTCCTCCTTCTGCTGTCCAAAGAGCCCTAGTCTCCTGTGACATGTCTGAGAAACTTGTATTGATCCTCAGATGATCACACGCTTGGGACTGCCAGAGACATTGCTTCTCTGCAGACATTTCTGTAGTGTGAAATCATGAGAATCAAAGCCTCCTCCAATTGCTCAGATTCTTATATGGAAAGAAACAAGAAATACAGCGATCTGCACTGCTCAGGTCGCTGCTCAGAGAGAAGATGCCTTTGTATGGCTACTGAGAAAGCTAGGAAGCAGGCTCAACCAAAAAAAAAACCACCCCCCCCCCCCCCCGCTTAGTTCCCTTTTCTTCAAGTTCTTTGGTTGGGTCTAGATTGCAAAGTTTGGATTTTCCTATGGTTAGTGTAGTTAACAGGCATATCCAAGTTCAGGGAACCACATGGGTTTCTTTTACCCCCTTGCGGATTCTTCTACGAAATATATGTCACTTTATTAAATGAGACTATATTTATTGAGAAAAGCCAGCTATTAGAGTACAGTTTTGAGTGCTGAATATACACGTGTATATTCCAGCCCTTTTCATTGCATAAAATTCTTTATGTATGTATTATATGTAACTGTAGGTTTCATTATGAGAATTTCATTATCTTTTTTTGCCCCCTGTGGATTCCCCTCTTCTTTCCAACTAGTTTCCTACTTTCATATCGCGTGCGTGCGTGCGTGCGTGCGTGCGTGCGTGTGTGTGTGTGTGTGTGTGTGTGTGTGTGTGTGTCCCAATGAATTCTACTGGGGTTGCTTTCGGAAGCACAGGTGAGGTTTTGTGGATGACGTTCCAGTCATTGAAGAAAATGGCTCCCCCTTCCCTTTAACCAGACTCGGTAAGACATAATGTCCGAGTTAGGGGCAGGGCCAGGACGCAAAGCCGAGTTTCCTTCTTTCCCCAGACGCCCTTCCCTGTCTCGGAAGCTTTCAGAAAAAGTCACCGGGGCAGAAGCCAGAGACATAAATCTGAAGGACAACTTAGGGTCTGCACATAGATTTATTCCTCAGCTTATTGAAGTAGTCAGTCAATCAATGAATACTCAATTAGCTTCTCCCATGTACCTAGCACTGTTTTACATAATGTAAAGTAATTTAATATTTATTTACTCATGGCTTCAGGTTTTTTTTTTTTTTGGTCAGTGAATTGCTTAGGGGTGAGCTGGGTGCTTTGTGCTGTGGAGTTAACCCTTGCAGGCCCACTTTTATGCCGTGGAGTTAACCCTTGCAGGCTCACTTGAGAACTTTTACTTTTTAGATGAAGATAGGGGTGTCCAGGGTGGAATGGCTTTAGACAGAGCTTTTATTTTTTTTTTTAAGTCCAGGGGTGGAGTAGGGTGGACAGACAGAGCTCTCCGGTCCATGAGTGCTACGGTGAGCATGTGGAGGTCAGAGGACATCCAGCCTCGCTTTTCACCTTGTTTGAGACAGGTTGCTTTTTGTTTGTGGCGGCTGTACAACAGGCTCCCCAGCCCTCGAGCTTCCAGGAATTCTCCCATCTCACCACGGGCGCATGGGGGTTACACACGCATGCTACTGAGTCTGGCTTTTGTAGACTCCGGGGTTCTGAACACAGGACTTTCAGCTTGGGTGCAAGAGTTTGAAATTGTCTTCCTGGCTCCTTGAGAACTTTTGCCTATAACAAACTCTCCAATACTTTTTCCTCTCTTGTCTCACATCCTGCACACAAAGCAGCGGCCACGATTCTTTCCCAAGAGCCTCTGACACCATTTCCTTTCTTTCCTCATTTGCTTGTCTTCAGGGCCCTATTTCCTAACTGCCGCCTTTGGCCTCTGGCTGAGACTTGGACCCCTTCCACAAGGGATCCCCAATAACACTGAGATGACTCTCCCCCTTTTTTTGAAAAGCATAGTTATTCTGTTTTGCTCCTCTAAGTTTGCTAGGCAACTGCCATCACTACCCTTTGGCCTTTCCAGAATCTTTTGGCCTACATTCTTAATTCTTTCCAACCTCTCCTGGCCAGTGGTTTTTTTTTTTTTTTTTTTTTTTTGCTTTGTTTTTGTTTGTTTGGTTTTTTGAGACAGGGTTTCTCTGTGTATCCTCGGCTGTCCTGGAACTCACTCTGTAGACCAGGCTGGCCTTTGACCCAGAGATCTGACTGCCTCTGCCTCTTGAATGCTGAAATTAAACCAATATGGCACCACTACTGCCTTGTTTTCTCCTCTTCTTTAAAAAAATTTTTGACAGGGTCTCATGGACCCAGGCAGGCTTCTGGAGGATGATCTTGAACTGACCATGCCCCTCCTGCCAGTTGCTGCCTTCAGCTGGGATTACAGATGTGCACTTGTATGCCCCACTTTATGCCAGTGTTGAGGATGAACCCCAGGGCTCTGTGCATGCTACAAGGCAGGCACTCACCAGCCAAGAAACATATCTACACCCCTGACTGTCTTGATGGCAGCTTTTCTTCACCTTACTTGCGTGGCTGTTTTTTTTTTTTTTTTTTCCTTTCTAGGGTGTGGGTATCTGTAGCATACACTGCCTTGCCTGGAACCCTGTCAAATCCTCCAGGCAATTAATAAATGCCTCACTTGTCTTTCCATCTGACCTAATGACACATATAAAAAGTTGGAAGAAATCAAATGTGGTGCACACACCTGGAATCCCAGCATTTGGGAGCTTGAGGCAGAAAGATTCCAGTTTGAGGCTAGTCTGAGCTATATAGTGAGACGCTGTCTCAAAATTAAAAACAACAACAAAAGGTTGGGGCTGGAGAGATGACTCAGTGGTTCAGAGCCCCGGCTGCTCCTGTAGAGGGCCAGACTTGTGTTCTCATCACATTCATCAGGAGGCTCACAACCGCCTGAAAATCCAACTCCAGGAAATCTTCCGGCCTTCATCGTCACATACATGGCAGAGACCCTGGCTTCCCCTAACACACATGGCACGTGCATACACATACATAGAACTAAAACTAAGTTTTTTTTTTTTTTTAGTTGAACAAAGAGGTCTCTAAAATAATTCTTTTAGTTTCTACATAGGCAAAATGGAGATATTGATTTCCTGAGGTTGTTGTGAAAGTTTAGCAATTAACGAGAAACATTCTAAGCTCTAAGTCATTTTATTTTCATCCCATATTTGATCATCATTTAATGCTTGGTGGCTTTATATTATTATTATTATTATTATTATTACATCATCATCATCATCATCATCATCATCATCATCATCATCATCATCAAACTAGTAAGTAACCATGAGGAAAAGGCAGTGTTTTGGGCTTCCCTTCAGCCCTACCCACCCGCCTGGTGTGGGCTGTGATCACTCCAGCATCACAGCAATATCCTGTTTCACTCTCAGCATTGGGTAGGACCGTTGCCAATGGCAATGCATCTTCACATATGGGCAATGCATCTTCACAGACTGCTTGCCACACCCTCAACAGATATCTGAACATCATACCTACATGGCTGATTATAGCCAAGTAGACCAGGAAAAAAGCAAAATGGCTAGAGAGATCGCTCTCTTGATAACATGCTTTTCTTGAAGGATCGAGGAACCGTGTTCAAGGTCCAAAGTCCGTGTATGGAAAGCTGGGTGTGGGGTCTAGAGCTTGAAGTCTCTCTGCACTGGGGAGGCAGCACAGGTGGGGTGTGGTGGCCAGCTAGCCTAGTTTAGGCGGTGAACTCCAAGCCAGTAAGAGACGGTGTCATGAAGCAAAATGGGTGGCATTTGAGGAAGGACAGCTGAAGTTGTCCTCTGGCCTCCACATACTCACAGGTATACATGCATTCACACACACGCACGCACGCACGCACGCACGCACGCACACACCAGATAAAAAATTCTCTCTCTCTCTCTCTCTCTCTCTCTCTCTCTCTCTCTCTCTCTCTCTCTCTCTCTCTCTCTCTCTCTCTCTCTCTCTCTCTCTCTCTCTCTCTCTCTCTCTCTCTCCTCTCTCTCTCTCCCACATGTTATGAAGGCTTCATTAAGCTGCAGTCCTACAGTTCGAATCTCTCCTGTGCCCACACTGCTTCCTTGTGCCTAATATTTTAACAGCATCTTGTGGGAGGGTGGTGGGACCCACGGGAGAAACAGATGTCTGGAGGTTGCCCACCCGCGGTAAACCTGGATTTCTACACCCGCCCGTAAAACCGGTCAATGTCTATGCGCCCACTCCTGGGCTGTGTGTTGAACCCACGTTTTTTCACACTAATAAATACGACTGGAGGCGACCGTGAGCTTAGTGTTGTCTTCACATCCTCATCCCTCAGCAAATAAGGATTATTAATTGAATGATGTAACAACACTTTCAGTCATTTTCAAGAAAGACTCACACTCGGGTGTTCTTTCTTTAGAGAGAGACCCTTTCCAGTTTTTATACTCAGTGGCTTCTAGGTGTGAGTTAACCGCCCCCTCCCCTCCCCCAGCCCCAGAAGCCCAACATGATGCTGAACACTGGGTCACAGAGTGGGGAGTGATGGGTTAAATGTAACTCGAGGCTGGAGGACAGGACAGCGTTGGAGAAACAGTCTTCACCCTAGAGTTTGAGGGGTGGGCAGACACCAAAGAAAACCTTTCAGTCCTCAACGAGTTCCATGGCAACCGCAGCCTTGGAAACTTGAGAGGCGTGGGGGGCGGGGAGGAGACAGGCTGGGATAGAGATAAGATGTCGGAACCCGCTGGCATTTGATGCATCGCGCTGGGGTTGAGAGTGAAGGGCGCGGGTGGGGGAGGCCTGCCCCCACACCAGCCGCAAAAATGACCTCATACCAGCCAAAAGGCTAGCCAGGGGCCTGGCAACCAGCTGGCGGATGGACCGGGTTGAGAGGCAGGGATGCTGGGACAGCTCGCTGGCGTTGGGGGTGAGCTCGGCCAGGGGTTCCGGTCCTTCCTGGGAGAGAACGCATCTCTATCCGTAAAAGCTCTGGGCCCAAATAATGGCCATGCATGTAACGTAACGCAGGCGCGGTGACTACACAGGCTCCGGGACAGCCTTTTGTGTGAGTGACAACAATGGACGGGGAGAAATCAGGACACGGTTGGTTCCCAGGGCAGACTGGCTGGTGCGGATGTGTCTCCAGGCTGGCTGCAAAGGGAGCGGTAAGCCAGGTCGTTGCCCGGCAACCAGACGCGGTGGGCTTGCGCCTGCAGAGCGCACTGTGAGCTCGGAGACTCTGACTCCGGGAAAGCCAGAGCACAGCGTTCACAGGACACGCTAGGGTACCGGGAAACAAAGCGCAGGGACCGTGGCTACGGGAGGCTAGGGGAAGATCTTGTATCCTAAGGGGGAGGTCATTCGGAACTCCTTTTCCTCAACGGTCTGAGTCAGTACCCGGACCCCGCGTTTAGACTGCTTGCACAAGCGCTTCCTCCACTCAGAGCTTACAGCCCAGATGTTCACTCAATTGTCTGCCCATTGTGCGAAACGCGTCAGCAGCCCCAAACAAACAACAGAAACAAACTCCCTTCAAGTGGCCAGCTGAAACTCATTTATTTAGGCCGGAATGTTTTCCAAAGGAGGACTACCATGCATGCACCTGGAGGCCTGCTTTACAAAAACAGCTGTGAACGCAGTATCACGCGGAGAATCACTAGTGGTAAAAAAACGGAAACTTTGGAATTGCTAGGGGAAAACATAGGGGAAAGAAACGTATCATAGGCAAACATTTTCTGAAAAGGGCTTAGCATAGGAAATAACTTCAAGAATTGACAAATAGGATTGTAGAAAGTTAAAAAGTTTCTGTGCTGCAAAGGAAGTAATTACCAGAGTGGAGTCTGTATACGGAATGAGGGGGAAAAAATCTTTGTCCACCACACATCAGGCAGTAGATTAGTATCCAGGATAAAACACTGTAAGGATTAAATGCCCAAACCCCACATCTCCCAATCAATAAATGGGTTAACAGACTAGGTTGCTGTCAAAAGAAGAAACACAAATGGCCAACAAATACTTGGAAAAAGTGTTCAATGTCTTTGGCCATTAGGGAAACGCAAATTAAAACTGCTTTACCTCCGATCTCACACCAACCAGACTGGATATTACCAAGAAAGCAAATGACAGCAAGTGCTGATGAGGTCATGGAAAGAGAGCCCTTGGTGACTGCTGATGGGGATGTAACCTGCCCGCTCTTACAGAATCAATATGGAAGTTCTTCAGCCCCAAAACAGAACCCCACAGGACTCATCTGTGCCATTCCTGGGCATACAGAAACTTTCGAAACCTTGTTTATTGCTGCGAGATGCTCACCATAGCCAGGGAATAGAGTCAGCCCAGATGTTCGGTAACAGATTAAGGAATAAATAAAAATATGATACATCTATATGTATGAGTTTTATCCAGCCACTAAAAAAACCGAAATCATACCATTTGCAGGAAAATGAACGAAACTGGAAATCACCTTAAGTGAAATAAGCCAGATCTCATAAACAGGACCCAAATTTAAATTGCTATATTTAGATGTGTGTGGATAGGTGTGTGTGTGTGTGTGTGTGTTTATGCATGTGTATTTGTAAGTTGCAAAACTAGGAAGGGAAATACGATGAGGAAGAAGAGATCTTAAGGGAGGTAGGAAATAGAGTGGACGGTAGGATACGTGTAATGAAAACACCAGCAGGAGAGGACCAGGGGCTGTGGGGAAGGTAGTTGGAGAGGGGAATGCATGAGAACAAAGCATAATGGCTCAAATGTATGAAGATTTCATGACAAAACCCAATTTTTGTATGCTAGCCAGAAATAGTAATTAAAAAAATCAGAAAAAAAAGCACACAAATAAAAAGCTTTTTAGGTGGCATGCTGGGAAAGGACTTGTGGGAAGTCAGTCTGAGTTTGGTGTGGTATGTGTGTGTCACAGACACAAAGGGGTGTTTTTTTCTTAGTATTGTTGACATATGGTACCAAGACCTCCCAAATGAAACTCTACTACACCGCCCCTTCCATTTTGGTAATTAAGCAATTAACATCACACGGTCTGGAAACAAAATAACATCCCAAGAACACAGAACTCTTTGACCCTGAGGGTTGGGTGGAAGAATTTTCTCAGTTTTTATTAAACCAGGAAACACCAGCACAAAGAATCAAAAGCATTTTGTCCTAATGGGGAACTTGAAAATTCTTGATCAGCTTATGTTTAACCACACACCCATATTTGTGGATACACACATACACTCCCTCTTCCTTTCCTGGTTTAACATCTAAACCAAACAGGGCACATGGGAAACTTTGGTTTACAGACTCGAATTGGTATTGCTTCCCTGAGTTTATTGGTTGTAAAAATAGAGGTGTTTCTTTATATTTGTCTAAAAGGACTATAATATTTCAGGCAGGGCCCTACAAATTATTAAGAAAAGATAGGGAGGGTGAGGGTGCAGCTCATTTGGTAGAGTGCTGGCCTAAAACAAACCAAACACCCTGAGTTCCATTATCCCAACACTCAACAGGTTGAGGCAGGAGAACCAGAAGCTCAAGGACACCTTTAGTTACCTACATAGCAAGTTCTAGATCAGCCTGGGGTAGACATGAGCCTTAAAAAGTAAAGAAAGACAGAGAACAGGTAAGGGGTCAGTTCTAGAAGTCTATTGTATATGAGACCTACTTAGCAATACTGTATTATACATTGGTATGTATGTATGTATATATTTATAGATATATACTGATATATTTGGATGTATATATTTTTATAGACAGTTTTTTTTGTCTGTAAAACTGGCAATTTTCATATCGCAGACTCCAGAGTGCTAGAATTACAGGTGTGTTCTACCACACCTGTCTAAAGTAAGTTAAGAGGACAGAGCTCATGTTAAGTGTTCTTGGAAGAAAGGGGAGAGGACAATGACTTGTTTGGAGATGATGGCTGTATTTAGTACCCTCGTTGTGATGATGGTGTCCTAATATATGCTTAAGTGTTAGCTACTGTTCTAGTAGTTGTTCTCAGACAGTTGCTGAGAAGCAACGTAAGGAAGGGTTTAGTTTGTCTCGAAGTGTGGGGATACAGTCCCTCAGAGTGGAGAAGTGATGGCCACAAAAGTGTGTGACAACCGGCTACTCGGCCTCCACAGTCAGGAAGCAGAGAGGACGAAGGCTGTGCTCAGCTCGCTTCCTCCTTCCATTCAGTCCCAAACTCCAGAGCATGGAATGGGGTCGCCCACCTCCAGGCATCATCCTCCCTCCTTAGTTAGATCTTTCTGGAAATACCTTCACAGATGCACCCAAAGGTGTGTCTCCATGGTGACTGTCAAGATTAACTGTCACGGCTTTATGTCCAAACTCATGAAAACATCCACATTCCTATGGCCTTATGCCACTCTGCTTCTCCCCCTTTATGTCCTTTGTAAACCAGGAACATGGAGTGAAGGTGTACTTCAGGGATGTAAGTCAAAGGATGGTAACGGTAAGGGCTTCTCAGGCTGGCTGGACCAGTATACTTCCAGATGCAAGCACCCGGCAACCCCCACAATTTGGTTAGAACAGGGATCCAAGGGAAGATGTGAGGTGGGTTAGCCTTTTGTTTTCCTAGATGGGAGTTCAAGTAACCCAGACTAGTCACATAGCCAGCTGTGGGGTGTGTGTGTGTGTGTGTGTGTGTGTGTGTGTGTGTGTGTGTGTGTGTGTGTGTGCGCGCGGCGCGAGCTCATGCACATGTGTAACCTTGAATTTCTGGTCTTTCTGTCTCCACTTGCAAAGTGCTGGAATTATGGGCATACACCACTATGCCCAGTTTATTTGGTGTTAGGCATTGAACCCAGGGCTTTGTGAATGCTAGGTTAGCACGGTACAGCTGAGCCACATGTCCAGTTTTCCCTGTGGTACTTTTGAAAAAGAAGCAAAGCCTGTATTTGGGGGATATTGATAAGAAGTAGGTAAGGTGTTCTTGTTTTCTTTTTTGTTGTTGTGATTAAGCACCATGATCAAAACTTGTGGGTGGAGTCTGATATCTGGGAAATCAGCATAGGCTCAACCCAGACCCCCTGAATGTGGTGTTAGTTAGGAGGCCTGGGCAGTCTATGGGACCTCTGGTAGTGCATCAGTATTTTTCCCTAGTATAAAAATGGACTTTGGGAGCCCATTCCACATAGAGGGATACTCCCTCAGCCTAGACACATGGGGGAGGGCCTAGACTCTGCTCCAAATGATATGACAGACTTTGAAGATCCCCCATGGAAGGCCTCACATTCCCTGGGGAGCAGAAAGAGGATGGAATGGGGGCTGGGGGTTACAGGGGAGAAAGGGAGGGAGAGGGAAATGGGATTGACATGTAAAACAAGCTTGTTGCAAATTTAAATAAAAATATTATTAAAAAACCAAAACAAACAAAACTTGTGGGTGGAAAGGGCTTATTTGGCTCACAGTTTGACATCACAGTCTGTCACTGAGGGTCACCAGGAAAGGATCTCAAGCAGAAACTGGGAGGCAGGGTCTAAAGCAGAGAGCATGAAGGAACACTGCTCTCTAGCTTGGTCCTTTCCTTTCTTTTTTTCTTTTTCTTATAATAGTTTTTTTTTTCCTTATTTATTTATTTAGTTGTTGTTGTTTTTTTTTTTTTTTTTTTTTTTTTTTTTGAGACAGGTTTCCCTGTGTACCCTTGGCTGTTCTGGGAGTCTTTCTGTAGACCAAGTTGGTCTAGAACTCACAGAGGTCCCCCTGCCTCTGCCTTCCAAGTGCTGGGATTAGAGGTGTGTGACACCATGCCCAGATGGGTTACTTTCCTTATGGTACTACCTGCCTACCCAGAATGACACTGCCCACAGAGGGCTGGATCTTTCTACATAAATTAGACATGGAGAAAGCATGACCCCCTCATCCCCGTGCCCACAGGACATCCTGGTAAGGCAGCTCTTCTGCCAATGGCCCCGCTTCCCAGGTGTTTTAACTTGACAACCGAGATTAGCCATCGAATACAGAAAAAGAATGTTCCATCTCCCTCGTTTCCTGGACTTTAGCAGATGACCTTGGTAGGCATTATAAGACAGATTTTTCTGAAGACACACCATCAAGGCTGAGCTTATCTTCTTTCCCATGAGTTCACGTTTCTTTCCTAGTTGACCTTATTTCTTTGACTACCAAATTTCGGGAATGACACATTTTGCTTCCTCAAGTTGTATGTAGCTGGGACAGCTTACACACACACACACACACACACACACACACACATACACACACACACACACACACAGAGGCATGCACATGCACCCCACTCAAATCTTTGCAGAGACCCTTGTCTGGGTTGTTTTCTTTTACCAGCTGGAAAAGCAAGTCAATTAGTGAGAAACAGTTGAGGTCACTTGAGAAGTTAGCATTCACCATTTGGCTCCCGGAGGAGACCAACATTTGCTTTTTCTAAAAGC
>JANBXA010000367.1:11670000-11695000 GCA_030556225.1 Cricetiscus sungorus | reverse complement strand
TGCTTTCCTCATGGGGACCCGGTGGGCATTGATTGGCTGGAACCGCAGCCTCCACGATGGTATACACAGCCCAGTGCCAATCTGAATTGCCCTAAGGGACCATGGAGATACTTTTTTCCTGGATATTCATGTCTCTGATCTCAGTGCTGTCCTGAAACCAGGCTCCACACAGTTACTCGAGCTGGCCAGGGTACCTATTGGCCAAGGTGCAGAACAAAGAGCGTGTGGTTAACTTCCTGCACAGAGCTTAGTTCAACTTCCCTGCCTGACAGAAGCCACAACTCAAAGAAGCGAGGCCTCATCAAGTTTAATGCAGATGACTCAGAGTACCTGGCTCATGCCCGATGACTGTGGGCTCAGACACGTCCCCAGTCATGATTCCATGGGCAAATGGTGGGTCCCAGACCGCTGAGGGTTTCCACTTGTCCCATCTGTCTAAGGAAACTCATCGGTCCTCAAGTTGGTCTACACCAGGTAGAAAGTGATCCCGGATCCGGTTGCTTTAGCGACCCTGGATTTGTTGTCCTCACCATTTCTGATCACGCCCCCACAGCCATGACAAGCGCCTGCTTATGCTGTTAGATACGTTTATCCTAAGAATATGTTGGGGATACTCAATACTCATCACAGAGCACAGAATCCTCTCCTCGTTCTTAGCAACAGGAGCGCTTACCTTTATCCCGAGAAGCAGGCTTGTTTATGCCCCATTGCAATGATTTGGGTATCAGGTTGAATTCCCTTCATGGCAACAACTTCTATAGTAGCCTCAATTTCCATTTTGCCTTATTTTGTAACCACAATTTTCTTTCATTCCCATTTCATTACCGACTTTTCTTTATAACCAACTTATTTTTTTATTTTCGCAGTACTGGCATTGAAACCAGAGCACATATTAGGTAAATGTGTTACCTCTGAGCTGTATTCCCAACCCACCATCTTATATACATTTTATTCTATCCTGTATGCATTTCTGTAAAATTTCATGAATTGTTTTTTTGCATTGGTGCATGGTGTTTTGCCTGCATGTATGTCTGTGTGAGGATGTTTGGTCCCTTGGAACAGGAGTTACAGATAGTTGTGAGAGACTATGTGGATGCTAGAAATTGAACCCAGGTCCTCTGGAAGAGCAGGCAGTACTCTTAACCACCGAGCCATCTCTCCAACCCAAATACCTTAAGTTGTTGTGAGGCCCCTGAAATATATATTTCGAGAAGGGGGGTAAAGGTAGCGCGCGCACACACACACACACACACACACACAGATATTTTTGCTGTTAATTCACCTTAAGTTTACCTAGGACAATTCCATTAGCTCAGTTTTTCTAAAACTATCTTCTCTGTTTCATTTTGTGCATACATGTATGCTTGTGTTCACTTGGGTACATGCGTGTGTTGAGGTGCGTGAGTACATGTACACGTGGAGGACAGAGTGTGTTGCTTGGGAATGCTGTCCAACTTTTTTGAGGCACTATCTGTCTCAGTCAGGGTTTCTATTGCCGTGATGAAGCACCATGACCAAAAAGTAAGTTGTGGAGGAAAGGCTTTATCTTACACTTCCATCATTGAAGGAAGTCAGGACAGGAACTTAACTGGGCAGGAACCTGGATGTGGGAGCTGATGCAGAGGCCCTGGAGGGGCACTGCTTACCTGATTGCTCTTCATGGCTTGCTCAGCTTGCTTTCTTATAGAATGCAGAACTACCAGCCCAGAGATGGCCGCACCTACAATGGGTTGGACCTTCCCCCACCATTAACTAATTAAGAAAATGCCTTACAGCTGGGTCTTATGGAGGCGTTTTCATAACTGAGGATCCTTCCTTTCAGATAATTCTAGTTTGTGTGTTGACGTAAGACTAGTCAGCATAGTATCTCATACTGGCCTAGAATTCATGGCAGTAGGTTGGGCTGGATGTCCAGCAAGCCCCAGGGATCTTCCTGTCTCCATCTCCCCAGTACCGGGATTACACCATGCTTGGCTTTTAACATGGGATCTGGAGATGGAACTAAACCCCTCATGCTTGCACTGTGTCCTGCTAATTTTATATAAACCTGACACAAGTTAGAGTCTTCTAGAAGGATGGAATCTCACTGAGAAAATGCCTCTATAAGACCCAGCTGTAGAACATTTTCAATAAGACCCAGCTGTAGTGACTGATTGATGGGAAGGGTACAATCCATTGTGGGTGGTGCTGTCGCTGCGCTGGTGGCTCTGGGTTCTATAAGAAAGCAGGCTGAGCAAGCCAAGGGGAAGCAAGCCAGTAAATAGCATCCCTCCAGGGCCTCTGCTTCAGCTCCGTCTCCAGGTTCCAGCCCTGCTTGAGTTCCTGTCCTGACTTCCTTCAATGGTGGACTATAATATGGAAATACAAGGCAAATAAACCCTTTCCTCCCCAACTTGCTTTTGGCCATGGCGTTCATCACAGCAATAGAAATCTTGACTAGGGCACACAGCAAACACTTTACCAACTGAACCATTTCCCATCTTGGAGACTATTAGTTGTTCTCTGTCCTGTCTGAACTCAGGGCAGCCCTCCTCATTCTAAACCCTTTGGATTTCTGTAATAACTCAACAGAATCATAGAGTTCTGGCAAATTTAGGCACCCAAGAGTAGTGCTGTCTATGTGTTGGTTAAAGGTGCTATAGTCTTCTCAGTTGGTTCTTTGATTGCATGCTTAGCCTCTGAGGAAACTTCCAAGAGGCCAACACTATTAAAGCATTTATTTCCCTCAAAAGAGGAAGAAGAGACAGAAATAATGTGAGAGCCAGAGAAAGGGGTGGGGTTTTGTGGGCCACTGTCTTCTGGGGCATGACATAGCTGTGACACTTCTGAATGGAAGAAGTGACAGGCTGCACAAGACTGATCCATCAACAATCTGTCACAGGGGAGGGGGCCAATAAGACCCTGCCATTTCCTGAGGATCTAGAGGCAGTTAGTTAATGGTAGCTGGGAAAGAGGCAGTTTCTTCAGTGGCGTAGCCTCTGGTAGGGGCCCACGCTCCTGTTTAACTCACGCAAGAAACCACACAAAAGTACAACGGGAACTAGCTAGGAAGAAGAAGGGGGTCAGTGGGAGGAGGAGATAGGAGACAAGAGAGGGCAATAGGGAATATACGTGGGAAATACATTATATGGCACAGGGAATGTCATAATGAAGCCAGCTGTTAATTATAATTGATATACACTCATAAAACATATTTTTGCTTACTATTTATTTGTTTTTGTCCAGATCAGACTTAGAAGTAGATGCTCTCAGAGAGGCCAGCCCACATCTCTTGACAGTCTATGTGTTCCTGGCGTTTTTGTGTATATTCTAAAGTTTGGTCAAAAGGTCAGCATACTCTAAAGCCTTCTCTTTATTTTTATTAGCGCATTGTACCTTCAGAGCAATATGTCCTCATTTGTGTTGTAGGATACAGGGGATGACAAGATGCCAAAATATTGGTGCTTTGGTCCTGGACTTCTTAACGCCCCTGTTTAAGGGCTTTCTAACAACATATTGGTGGAAATCATCTTCTTGAGAGATATTGAAAAGCTTTTAGATTCTGCTAGCTCATTTGGGCCCCAACTGCCTAGGCACAGTAGTATCTGTAAGTCCAGTAATATCTTTCTCTCCTTTTAAATCAATGTTTTTGTTTTTGTTTTTTTTTTTTTTTTTTTGCAGTAACAAGTTGAAAACACCTAGATTGGTACCCACAATGCATCCATGAATAGACTTGCACTTGTCTCCAATTCTTTCTCCTTGATCTATAACAAAAATGCCCCTTATTCAACAGCAGACACTTCACTGGGGGTCAAGATGGCTTGCTTCATGAAAAAAACAAAACAAACAAACCCAACAAAACACATTTGTCATTCCCATCACTGGTTTGGATCGTGCAATTCTTCCACTCTTCACCCAGAGCATCAACAGCTACTTCTGTGGCCATGATTGTGTAGAAGAGGCTTTTGTTCACCGTCTGCTTCAGTTTTAGACAGTCAGTAGCTAGGAAGGACATACTCAACTTCCTCTTGACACGGCTGACTGCCTAGGAGGTCACACACACACACACACACACACGTACTCACTCACATGTATGTACACACTCATATGCACACACACACACACACACACACATATACACACACAATTAAGCTGGGGCTGGAGATATGGTTCTGCCAGTAATGTGCCTTTCACATAATCATAAAGACCCGAGTTTGGATCCCAGAACCGACATGAAAGTCAGGCACATACCTGTAATTCCAGCACTGGGAAGGTGGAGACAGGAATTGGTGAGCTCCAGTTTCAACGAGAGATTTTGTCTCAAAAATGAAGGTAGAAAGTGATTGAGGGAGACGGGGTGTTGACCTTTATCCTTCACATGCATACACACATGTGTTTTTCTCTCTCCCTCGAACTCTCCCCCCCACCCCACACACTCATGCATTACAAAAAGAAGTACGGAGTCAGATGACTTGGCACCAGAGCGCTTGCTGTACAGGCAAGCATGGAGACCAGAGTTCATATCCCTAGAATCCATATAAATGCTTGCTGGGCACTGGGGCTTGTAATCCCAGTCCTCAAAAGGCACAGGCAAGGGATCCTGAGAACAAGCTGCTAATGACCATTTGTAGCAGTGAGCTCTGGCTTCAACTGAGGGACCCTGCCACAGCGAATAAAGCAGAGTAATAGAGAATGTTCCTTCAGCAGCCTGTGCACTCATACAAATGCAAACAAACACGCACACGCACGTAGGCGTGCGCTCACACATGCACACACCCCACATAAGAAAAATTTAAAAAGAAAGAAAAACATCTAAAAACAAGCACCACTTTCATAATCTTTTATCTACTGAGCATGTGTACAACATATTAATCTCCCACTCTTCCTTCTCCACTGTCGTTGACTAGGCTTAAAACACAATTAAGTTAATGGTGTTCAGAGGCGGGGACATGGTAAACTCAGGGCACAGCATCCCTGGGATGAGCAAACCCCTGGTGAAGAGGTCATCAGCACATCTCCAGGGGAACCCTGCTGAGGTGGATGGGCTTATGATTGATGGGGAAACGAACAAAGGCCCACGCGCCCAGAATCCACAAGGAGGTTACACTGAGGACGAGGACATCTCATGCTATTCAGTTGGTGTCTGAAACAATGGGTTATCTTGGCTTGTTTTCATTTTTTTTAGAACCCTGAAAAGCCTCACTTGTTTTAAGCAGCTGCAAAATAACTAGATTCTTATAGAGCACAATCAAGATTCAGTTGGCACATCCTTGTTCTCATCAAATAGCATGTTTCAGCCCAGACTCTCTGGTAAATACTCATAAATAGTGCAATTTTTGTTTCTATGGGCTGGTATTTGCAAGGCCAAGCTCGTAGGGAGAGTAGACACAAAGTAGCTTTTTTGTAGAAACGTAGTGTCTTGTCTTTCCGTTAAGGAGACTGCTCCGGACCTTCAGTTGTTTGTTTCAAGGATCTTCCTCCCCCCCACCCCACTCTCACCCTGCTTCCTGCAGAAACAAACATCCATTGCTCCTACCCCATTTCCTTCTCCCCTCCTCTCCCTCCCCTGCTCTCTCCTCCCATCCCCTCCTCTGCCCTGCTTTCCCTCCTCTCCGCTCTCCTTCCCTACCTCCCCTTTTTTCCTGAGACAAGATCTCATCAGAAGCAGCTCAGACTGACTTTGAACTTGGAATCTTCCTGGTTCCATTTCCCTTGAACTTTTTACCCTTCTTCTTCTAGCTCCCCGGTGCTTGGATTACAGGTCTGCCCTACCATTCGAGGCTTATTTGGTTCTGTACGTGGAAGCCAGGGTCTTATGTATGCTAGGTAAACATTCTATCAACTGAGCTGTTCTTCAACCCTGGAATATACATTTTCTGAAAGAATAATTCATAGAACAAAAAAAAATGATACAATGAGATGTGTATTTATCACTGATGGTTTTAGAGTGTTGGTAGTCTATGATAGACAGTGGAACTAAACAAAAAAAGATCATTAGATTAAAAAAAAAATGACTTCATTTGGCCCAGGGCAAAATAAATGTTTGCAGTATATAAAATTCAAAATTTCCTGAATCTTGGCATATATACCTAGGAAAGAGTCTCCTGAGGTATTATTAATGCATGAAACACTACATATACTTAAGTGTACACTTTGGATTTTTCCTGTTGAGAAGGGGTCTCTTGTATCCATGTCTGGCCTTGAATTTGCTTTGGTTTCTTATAGACCCGAAGCTCACTTATCTACCTGCCTCCACTTTCCCAGTGCTGGGATTGCAAGTACACACCGCCAGATCCAGCTTCTTTACAAGGGTTCTGGGGCTCAAACTAAGCTCCTCCTGCTTGTGTGGGAATCATTTTACAAACTGAGCCATTTCCCCAGCTCCATCTAGAATTTCCAGGTTTTTTTTTTCTTTGCACATGTATGTGTAATGTGTGTGTGTAATTCATGTTCACATGTGTAAGGGTGTAAGCATGTGCAAACAGGTGTGGGTGCACAAGTGTCCACACGTGTAGAGGCCCAAGCTTCTTGTTGGTATTTTCCTCCACCGTCTATTTCCTGAAGCTGGGTTTCTCAGGTGAACTCAGAGCTCTTGTTTGGTTAGTCTAGCCAGCCATCTTGCCTTGAGGATGCTTTCTCTCTGCCTTCCAAGTGCCAGTGTTTGCAGCAGCTGCTGCTCGTCTTTTCCGTGGGTGTTGAGGATCAGAACTCGGGTTCTCACACATGCATGGCAAGTGCCTCATTCCCTGCACCATCTTCCCCGTCCTGTCCAAGTGTTTTGCTATTCTTGATATAAAACAATCCTCTCCTTAAAACTGGATTTCTTACTGAACCTAGAGAAAGGTCTAGAGACCTACAAGACTGACTCCAACTAACAATTTGAGCAACCATGGAAAGGCTACCATAAATGCCCTTCCCTGATAGTGAGATCATCAACTAAATTATCCACCATCATGGAGCCCTCATCTAGTACCTGCTGGAAACAGAAGCAAACACCCACAACTAAACACTGAGTTGAACTAGAATCCAGATGCAGAGAGAGAGGACAAGACCAGGTTGCAGAAACACACAAAGACAGCTGACCTGAACAAGGAGGAGCTAATGGGTCCCCCCAGACTGATAACTGGGAATCCAGCATGGGACTGACTCAGACCCACTGAATGTGGGTCTCAGCTAGAAGGACTGAGCAGTCTAAGGGACCTCAGACAGTAGAACCAGGATGTACTTCTGGTGCACAAAAGGATCTTGTGGACACATCCCCCATTGAGGGATAGTTCCTTAACCTAGAGACAGGAGAGAAGTCCTAGTCCCTACTTCAAATGACAGATTTTCATGACCCCACCTGGATAGTATAACCCTACATGTGGAATGTGGGATGGAGGGATGGGAGGGGAGGGTGGTCAGGGTGCATGTGAGGGGGGAAAGAGGCTAAGAGGGAGGGAAGGAGAGAGGGAGAGAGAGGAAACTGGGACTGACATGTAAAAATTTTAAATTATATTATTAATTAAAAAAAAAAACTGGATTTCTTCTTTTAAATTCTCTCAAGACTCTACATGTTGACTCCTCCCTACTACTTTCTCGAATCCTTCTTGTCTCCTAGTCCTGCCTATCTTGCTTTCCTATTGGCCAACTGTGCTTTATTCATAAACCAATAAGAGAAGCACATTTACAGAATGACATCTCCCATCACATAGTCTATGTGGCTGTGGCAGTTTGAAAGAAAATGGCCCCCAAAGGGAGTGGCACTATTAGGAGGTGTGGCCTTGCTGGAGGAAGTGTGTCACTTTGGGGGCGGGCTTTGACTGTCCCTTCCTCAAGCTTCTCTCGGTGGGACAGTCAGTCAGCTTCCTGTTGCCTCTGGGTCAAGATGTAGGCCTCTCAGCTCCAGCACCGCTCCAGCACCACATCAGCCCGCACGCCGCTACGCTCCCCATCCTGATGATAATGGACTGAACCTCTGAAACTGTGAGCCTCCTCAATGAAATGGTCTTCCTTGTAAGAGCTGCTGTGGTCACGGTGTCTCTTCCCAATAAAAACCCTAACTAAGACAGTAGACGCTTACTTTATTTTTAGTTCATTCTTACAGGTTCATTTTATATACCAGTTTTGGTATTTCAAAAATTGTTCTGGCCTCCCTATTGCTTAGTTCACAGCCTAGCTCATGTAAACTACAGATGAACGTGTCGAGAGCTGGTCCCTTCCCCTTTTATCTTCATTCGCCAACTCACTTCCGTGCAAATGCAATTTGGACTATTCAGACAAAACTACCTTTTAGGAAAACAAACAAACAAGCAAACAAACCAAACCAAACCTGTATTCTAACCTACCTGCATAATCAAACATGGCAGATGTGACCAAAAAAGAGCAAAGCTAGATAATTGGAGACAAGTTTAAAAGAAAAAAGTTTTCTAGGGAAACAGCTTAGTTGGTAAAGTGCTTACCAGGCAAGCACTGAGTTCAAATCTCCAGCGTCCATACAAAAGCCAACCATGGTGATGTGTGCCTATAACCCTGACCCTATGGAGGCAGAGACCGGAGGGTCCCTGGAACCTGAAACTCAGTCCTCCAGATTCATTTATCTTCCTAGTAAGGGCTCTCTAACCCTGTGCTTCGAGGTTCCCAACGTAGCTTCTGCATTCCAAGGTCTGATGCACAATTCATTGGGATGTAATTGACATATTAACTTTGAACCTTCAAAGAAAAAAGACAGCTGTCACTCCTGTGTGGTCACATATGCCTAGATGGCTTGTCATGGTCACATATGCCTAGATGGCTTGCCACTTCCCATACAGATCCGGCTTTGCAGAAACGAGGTAACTCATCTTTTTCATGTAAGCCCAGAACATGAAAAGGACCAACTCCCTACTGAGGAGTGTTCAAAGACCAGCTTTAAAAATCAAGAGAGGAATAAAAGCCAAGGTTTTAGCACAGCACACTCAAGAAACTTCCGTCTCAAGGAGCACAAACTCCACGCTGGCTTGTGTTATGCAGTGTGTGGTTGGTAGGAGTTGCCTTTGGCCTTTGGGGAGACGGAGTTATCTTAGGCCACTCTGATGAGATATTCAGTAACAATGTATCCTACACTGATGCCAGGGGAGAGACAGGGCGCTCCTGTGAGAAGAACCCAGTGACCCATGTGTGGTTGAGAGCATGGAATGTTTTCCCGGAGCAGAACTGAGCCGCAGGAGCCTGTTGGATTAGTCTAGCTTTTGTTACCCATTAAAACCTCTGTCTTCCATGACACACTCTCTGTTTCCCATTGGTTCTGGCCTGAGATGGGAGCTGGCGTGGACCTCAGTCCTCCCAGACTGTGTTTTCTGCTTCCTTCTACTGCTGAAGAGCCAAGTCCTTGTCACAACACCTGTCTGCACCCATCAAATACAACCCTCTCTTGCTTTGTTTTTCCTTTTCTTCCTTTCTCTTGCTCGTTTTCTTCCCTTACCCATCCTTTCTGGTCCCTGGAGTAACCAAAAGCATGCATGGAAATATCCTATGTTTCATTCATATGAGATGCGAATGCTTCCAGTTTATAACAGAATAGATACGAAAAATTCGAGGCAAAGGCTGCAAAGATTTGTGTTACAAGCATGATGGCTTTGAGTTGGATTTCCCAGAACTCATGTTTTAAGAAAGCCAAGAATGATGCTCAGTCTGTAAGGTGGCTGCAACCAAGCCTTACGTCTAGGTGATCCCTGGGACTTGTCTAGTAAAAGGAGAGACCCCAACTCCTGCATGCTGTCCTCTGACCTCCACACATTCACTGTGGCACACACATGGACACCCACCCAAAAAAATAAATAAAAACACACAGAGAGAGGAATGTGGTTTTTAAAAACTGGCATGCTAGCGCATGCTTGTAAGCATGCTTGTAAGCAAGGCAGATAGTGAGAGGATGCTCACTGGCCAGCAGCACAGCCACGAGTTCTAGGCCAACGAGAAATCTTGTCTCAAAAAATTAGGTGGACAATACTGTGGCGCGCCAAGCCCGACCCGCAGGAAAGACGGCAACCACACGAAGATTCTTCTCAGATCACACTTTATTGGAGCGCTTCTTGGTTGAAGGGAGAGCTGAAGGTGAGGGGCCCCGGGCAGGAAGGGACAGCTGCTTATATATCCTACTAGGCAACGGGTCACGGTCTCATAGGCTCAAAGACCTCGCCTCAGTGTTGGAGCCACGGGATTGGCTAGGGAACGAGCAGGCGCGCTGGAGTGCAGCCGCCAAGCTGGCGTATGCCCGAATAAGGTAAAACACTGAGGATACAAGAAAGAGGAAGTTCGCCATCTTGTAATGGCGTCCTGCGGGCGGCCGCCTACACAATACCTCTGGGACCACATCTGAGGCTGTCCTTAGGCCTTCACCCAAGTGTGTGTATATCCTGTAAACATGCATGCATCCACACATATGAATAGGCACACACATATGTTTTAGAAACAGGTTAATTTGGTAAGTGAGAGAATAGCGATGATGCTAAGAGTTACCCCAGGATCTTAAGCCCACTGTCTGGGTACCTGGGCACTCGGGTTCCCACACAGCCGTGTTGAAGAGGCAGCTCTGCACGACTTGGCTTTACTCCAAGAGACCTTGTTCTTCCAGGCATAACTGATGGAACTACGACAAGACACTCCAGGCCGTGCATGTCCTGAGATGTGGCCTCATGGACAAAGACAGCCAGGTTAACCATATTCTCCCCCTAAGAGATTTCTACAGGGACCACACGAGAGTTTCTAGTGGGAGGTGAAGCTGAAAGGTCACCTCCCTTCCTCCCCCCATATAAGAGAAATGTAGGAAGCAATGAATAAGTCATCTTTGTGGGGAGTGGGAGCTATGAGACAGAGAAAAGACACCTAGCAAAGCAGAGAGGTGAGGACCGAGCCACTAAGTGTCCCATGCTGCCTTGGCAAGAGCCACTGTCCAATTCAGCCTCTGTGGGGCCTATGTTCTTAAAAGTTCATGACCTTCCGGGCTGGGGATGTGACTCAGTGGGTAAGAATTCTTGCCACGAAAGCATGAAGACCCGAGTTTGGATTCCTACTACCCATATAAAAAGCTGAGTTTAATGCTTGGGTGGGTGGTGGCACACACCTTTAATCCCAGCACTCAGGAGGCAAAGGCAGACGGATCTGTAAGTTCGAGACCAGCCTGGTCTACAGAGTCAATTTCAGAACAGCTAGGGCTACACAGAAAAAACCCCATCTTGTAAAACCAAACCAAAACGGGTTTATGTGTGCCTGCCTGTAACCCCAGCACTAGGGAGTAGTGGATCATAATGAAACCCAGGGTGTTTATGATTGCCTACCCAGGAGTGTGGTGGTTTGAATGACAATGGCCCTCACAGGGTGTGACATTATTGGAGGTGTAGCCTTGTTAGAGGAAGTGTGGCACATGGGGGTGGGATTTGAGAAGCTCAAACCAGGCCCAGCGGCCCACTCTCTTTTCTGTTGCCTGAGGATCCAGACGTAGAACTCTCAGAGCCTCCTCCAGCAGCATGTCTGCCTGCACACCGCCATGTTTCCTGCTGACAATGAACTAAACCTCTGAACTGTAAGCCAGCTCCACTTAAATGTCTTCCTTTATGAGGGTTGCTGTTGTCAAGAGTGACTCTTCACACCTAGCCAAGCAGCATGAGTGACCGTTTGTTTCCAGGATCACAGGTACCTGTGCCTACACCACCGAGGAAAAGACCTCTTCCTCTATCAACAGCTATCAACTGCTGTCAATACCCAGTGATGCGTAGAGCCCCCATTATGATAACTTTTATTTATTTATCAACCAAGAGGAAGGTGTTCTTTTGAGGGAAAGCCCCTGGAAGAAGACAGCCCCTTATGTCTTGGTTAGGTCTGGATCTGATGTCAGTCAACAAAAAGTAAGATGGGAATTAGTGTTTTTCCATAGACACATTGTGACTAATGACTCTGGGGTGCTGTTATCAAGAAGAAGGTAGCAGGGCTGTTGTGTGGGCAGCCAACGGCCACACACAGGTTAGATCTGGAAACAGATTTTTATTTTCCTTTTTGTAAGTTTTTAAAGATTTATCTCTACTAATTTGTACCTGTGACTATGTGTGTGGGTGCTGGATTCCTGGAGTTGGAGCTAAAGGTGGTTATGAGCTTCCCTGTGTGAGTACTGGGCATCAAACTCTGTTCCCCAGAAAAAGCAGCGAGTTCCCTCAATCATGCAGCCATCTTTCTAGCCCCTCTTTTAACATTAAATAAAAATTTAAACACAGGGTTTTGTGTAGCCCAAACTGGGCTCCAACTTTCGATGCAGATAAAGGTGACCCTGAATATCTTATCTTTTTGTCCTGACCTCTCACATGTTAGGATATCAGGGAAACACCACCATAGCTGCCTCTAGAAATAGATTCTAAGATGAATCTTTAGATGTAGGATGCTACATAAGATCAAATCCTATGGAAGGACCATTGCCTGAAGATACATGATGAGTAAAAGCAATGTGGTAACCACGACGCAATCTCTAAACAGGAGAAAGAAGTAGCTTAATTCTAAGGAAATCTAATCAAAACCAGACTCGTTTATAGGCGTTCATTACTTGTACTCGTAAGGCTGGGGATGCGGCTGAGTTGGCAGAGGGCTTGGTTAGTATACATGAAGCTCTGGCTCTGATCTTCCAACACAGCCTAAAGCACACATGGTGATACACTCCTATAATCCCAGCTCTGGGAAGGTGAAGGCAGAAGTATCAGAAATTCAAGGCTATCCTTGGCTACTTAGGGAACTAGGGGTTAGAGACATGGTCTTGAAGCAAGCAAGCATAACGCCACAGTAAACAATGATCCTAGTGTAAAGTGTTAGTAATGGGTGATACTGAATTCAGGGTATAAGCTACCTGACAAATCTTCCCAACTTTTCTGTGTATCAGAAACTGTTGTATAAAGTTAAGTCTTTTATAGACGAACAGAAACCAACTAGAAGAGGTGAGTAACTGGATTGGGTGGAAGAAAAGGTCGGATTGCCACGCAGGTCCAACAAAAACCTTGGTCAGCTCTCTGGGAATCACTGGCGAGTATTGCCCACCTGTATTTCCCATGCCAAAGCAAGCTGTCTCAGTTTACAGCCTACTGCCTTGCTCAGCCAGTAAATGCAGACCGTGCTGAGAAGGCACGGTCTTGGCAAAGTGGTTCTTTCTATTCAAGGATGACCATGAAAACGCTGACAGCTGGCAGCCATCTGTTGGCTACAGTTCTTACATCTGGAAAGCAAGTCCCTCCATGGCCGGGGATCTGAGAGGTGTCATTTCGTGCGTACCACACTCATAGGTCTTGCTCTAAAATCTCTGCGGCAGAGGGGGATGAAGCTGAGGTCTATCTTAAGAAGGGACGTACTGCCTCGACTGCTGTAGGGGAAGCCATTCTGACATTGAAAGAGCAGAGAAGTAGGGCTCTGGGGACAGAGCCTGGGCAACTCCCTACCACTACCAAAGGCTTGTCATAGTCATGGGGTACCTGCGAGTATAGGCATGATGTAAGAATTTCCAAGAACTGCTCTACAGGGGTCACAGATGGAGACTATTTATGAATCACCTTTATTCTAAACTTAGATGCTTGTTTGAAACCATAAATGCCCCGTTTCTGTGTTTGGAAATAGTGACAGGGTCCCTACTAAACTCATCAAAGACCACAATCTATCAGAAGTGTCATGTGACTTCAAAGTCATCAATTGCTCTTTTTGCTTTTATTAATTTACTGTGTACTTTTACTTATTTATAGGAGTAGCAGGCATTGAACTCAGGGCCTTGTGCATGCTAGGTAAGTACCACTGAGCTGCATCCCCAGGCATCAACTGCTCATCTTTTAATTTTTAAATGTGAGAAGGATGCTTTACCGTCTAGGTCCTTTATTTTTATTTTTACTTTTTGTACACTAGGCCATGAACTCACAGGGAATGGGCTCCAGTATCTCTGTCTCCCTCCTGTTGGTTCTGACAAAGTGTGCTTCTCTGCGTGGAGCAGACTGGGTTTCACTCGAACCCAGGTGCCTTTCTCTTTGGCTTCCTTTGTCTGGCCATTTTCTTCCACCCATTTCAGGAAGCCATCTTGGCTTTTAGAGTATTTGATGTACTCAGTCTGTACATTAATTCTCTTGGTAGGGATCTTACCCTTAACTTCCTTGTTGTGGGATAATCCTTTTGTACACTGTGAAGATGTGTCTCTGCCTAAGGTGCCTTCTGATTGGCTTAATAAAAGAGCTGAATGGCCAATAGCTAGGCAGGAGAGGAGAGTAAGGATTTCTGGGGAGGAACTTGGGAAGAATCGGAGGTGTCCAGGATTATTCACCAGCCAGACACAGAGGGAATAGGACATGCAGAATGAAGGAGAGGTAAAGAGCCACCTGGCAGGACATAGATTATAGAAACAGATTAAGTTATAAGAGCCTGTTGGGAACAAGCCTAAGCTAAGCCCAAGCTTTCATAGTTACTACACTTTCCTGTTTACAATGATGCCCACAGCAGGCTGAGTGATATTGTAGACTGTCAGTTTTTGCATGAAGAATTTGGAATGCTTCATGAATTTGCTTGTCATCCTTGCATGAGGGCCATGCTCCTCTTCTCTCTATATGTGCTGCTAAAGTGAGCACTCAACTGTTCTTTATAAAAGCATCTCTCCATAGAGGATGTGAAGGTATATGCCTCCCACTGTAAATAATAATCTGGAATGAATCTGCTCATGAGACATCAACACCTCATTTCTTTATTTCATAAGAAAATCAAGTAATTTAGCCTTGGATTCCGGCCCAGAGTGGTTGCTTTCTTAATACCATTTAGGGCATTGTTTTTTCTGTTCTGTCAAAAGATGGGCCTTTAATAACTATCCACAAAGAATCAAGACTCTAGCCTCCCAAGAGCAGAAAAATAAAAGTATAAAAACGCTCTAGTTTTAGAAGCTGTTTGCTTTAAAAAGAGATGCATTTCTTTAATTCTCTCTGTGTGCATGTGCATGTCAATGCACATGTATGAAGGCATGGTAAAGGAAGGCCACAAACACCCGAATAAATGAATTACAGATATTTATTTGGGGAGAGCACTTACACAAGTAAGGTAAATAATTGCCGTGGTCTTCTTCCTTTGGAGGTGCAGGATGCTGAAATGTAGGATGCTCAGACCACAATCCAAGAGGAAGAGCATGAGGCCCGTCCTTTTCCTTTTAAGGGATCACGGATGCACACTGAAGCCACACCCTAAGGCCCGTATCTTAAATCTATTTGTGGAACAAGATGCCACTACACATGTGTGCAGTTTCCTGCAGAGGCCCAAAGAGGGCATGAGATCCCTGGAGAAGAAATTGCAGGTGGCTGTGAGCTACTGATGTGGGTGCTGGGAATTGAACTCAGTTCCTCTGCAAGAGCAGGATTAGCTCTTAGCCCCTGAGCCATCTCTCTCTCCAGCTCCTACAGCTATTTACAAAAATCGTCTCTGATGTCATAAAGAAGGAGCTAGTATAAGTCAAGTTCAACATATGTTAAGTTCTCAAGGATACTCAATAACACACGAGACTGGTGATTGATGACTATTTTGGCTGATCTTGACAGTAGACTTTATACTTTGCAAAATTTAAATAGCAGGTGCATTTTAATTTTCTGAAGCATGTCAGCTCTCTCCAGATCCCCTGCCCGCAACATGTCAGACAAAGGTAGGGAATCACACCCTGAACCAGTCTTGGTATGTATCCCTGTATTGAAACGATGACCTAGATAACTGTTGGCATGATCTGTTGAAATCTTAGCCAGTAGTTCCTTTAGTTATAAAATGCTTCCTGCTTTTCAGGAGTTCAGCTCCTAGCACTGATGTTGTCCAGCTCTCAGCCACCTGTAATTCAGCTTCATGGGTTTAGGGGATCTAGTGCCCCTTTTGACTCTGAGGGTATCTGCACAAGTATGCCAGGCAATTACACACACACACACACACACACACACACACACACACACACACACACACAAGAATCTTAAAAATACTAAAAGCTAAGTCTGTTTTTTTTTGTTTTTGTTTTTGTTTTTTTTTTTGGCTAAAAAGATGGCTCAGTGAAGAGCTTCCCTTGCTCATATGATGATGCGTTCAGCTTCTCAGAACCTACATATAAAGCTACTCATGAGGGTACTCCCTCACACTTCTAACAATTCTAACTCCTGGACAGTTCTAACACTATGCCCTATGTGGAGGTGGGAAGACATCTTTCTGAAAGTGTTTGGGCCAGTTAACCTGGCTCTCTTGTTGAAGTTCAGACCAATGAGAAACCCCATCTTAAACAAAAGGAGTAAAACTACTGAGGAATGGCATTAAGGTGGTCTTGTCACCACACATACTAAGTCCTTACACACCTGTGTCTAGTTTCACCCTGCCACAGACACAACTCACACACATGTGCAACATCCAGCATGGCTTCAGGGGTGGACCTGCCTGGAGTGTGGGGAGAATGAAGAAAATACAGGCACACAGAATCACACAGACAAAAGCTGGAATTGGGCAATCTGGACCCTCTGCTGGAGAAGTCACAGCTCCCAATAAGAGTGGGCTGTCTATTATATAGATTTGGACAGAGAGGAGGGGTTATTGCATACAGCTTGCCAAGGAGGTAGGCTTGTGGGACGCAGCTGGATGAAGGAGATGGGTTTAGTTAATCTCCATTGTACAGAGCAGTCTCTCCAGGGTAGTAGTCTTCAGGCCTTAGACAAGGCAGGAAAGATACGGCACATTTTCTGCAAATGTCATCAGCACTAACATTGTGTCCTTTGAGGAAGGCCGTGCTTCTAAACCTTACCCCAGGGGAAAGAGGTTGCCATTTCTCCTTGTTTCTGAGGCCCTAGAGTCTTTAACATGGCAGGCTCCTGTCAACAAATATCCACTCAAGGCTTAACTCATTCGGGGCGCTCTCCACTCCCTACACACACACACACACACACACACACACACACACACACACACACACACACATCAAAAAGGAAAAGAAAAAGAGAGGTGGCAGTATGTGTATTATTCACAAAAAAAAAAAACAAAAACTCTGCCCGTCATGTTATTTCATCTGTCTAGTGCAGAAATCCCCAGTGTTTCCTGGCTCTGTTCGCCTGTTCGGCAAACTTGATGCACTCTATCTAATCTGCATACAGAAGGCTAGGGTCAGGCTCACCCACCTTCTGGCTTTAGCCATGTTGCTCACCAGCTATGAATCTAGTAAACACATGCTAACTGTTCATTCCTGAACTTCTCGTAGCCTTGATTCCTCAGCTCTCCCTCGAGTCATTTCGAAGCCTCTTCTGCCTCCTTCTTGATATAGCCTGGATGCTGTAAAGACTCATATGACCTAGCCTCCCTCGAGACCAGGTCTGGCTCCTGCGACCTAAGGGCCACAAGCAAGGGTTTCACAGAAAGGCTGTTTTTATAAATAATGCGAAGACACCGAAGACACCTCTTCCCTGCTGCCTGCTCTCTGTCTAGAAACCAATTCTGAGAGAGTTTGCTGGAATTGGGACATCCATCTTGACTCCACCACATGCATGGACCCCAGGGCTGCTCACCCACGACTCTTCTATGAGAAGGAATTAGCTGTGGGGTTTTCTCTTTCCTCGTTTCTCATTCCCTTCTCCTCTCTCCTCTTCCTCCCCTCCTTTCCTTCCTTTTTCTCTTTCCCCTCCCCCCATCTCTCTGTCTCCCTTGTATTTTTCAAGACAGTTTCTCTGTGTAATGGCTCTGGTTGTCTTGGATCTCAGACCAGGCTGGTCTTGAACTTGCAGAGATCCCTCTGCCTCTGACTCCTGAGTGCTGGGATTAAAGGCATATGAGCCACCACGGCCTTCCCTTCTCCTCCTCCTCTGCCCTGGCAGAGTTCAGGGGGATGGAACCCAGTACCTTGCCTACAGACAAGCCATCTGTCAGTGAGCCACATCCCTATCCCTATATTCTCTCTTTCTATGGCCAAAATCACATTTTAAGCCTCACGTGCCTCAATAGAGCTATGAATGAAGCTCAATACAAAATCATAAACTTGCTCAAACATAAGAATGTGGTTTTTTTTTTTCTTATTTTGTGACATGATTGAGCAGTTCTTGAGTGTAAATTTTGAGATGACTATGTGTGCTGGATTGTTGAAACCTGCAAAGCATTTGGACCTTGGGAGTATTGTAACAGACTGATGGTCCCTAAAGCCACTTTAAAAAGATCCTTTAAAAAAAATCATGTTGTTCATTTGTGTGTATGTGCTGGGCATGTGGGTGCCTCAGGGCATGTGTGGAGGGCAGAAGTCAGCTTGGGTGAGTCACCTCTCTCTTTCCATTATGTGGCTTCTGGGAATGAAACTCGGGTCATCAGGCTTTAGAATCATCTTACCAGCCCTAAAGACTTTTCCTAAATAATATTGACCGGATTAAATAATTTCTTTGCGGTGTCCTTGGGGGGGCCTTGTTTCTGGTCCTGTATTCCCTAGCAGAGGTGTCAATGAATGGTAAAACAGTTGATTAACAGGAGAAAACCTCAGGAAATTACGGTTTCAGAATAACTCATATTTTGATGAGGCGTGCTCACACCCAGGATGCTACGGCCATAGGCATGACTCACATTTAGGTACTTAGGAGATAATCATCAAGACAGTATGCTGAGAGTAGGGGCCACCGGGGTGGGGTGGTCTTCGTTTTCCACTTGATCTAGAAAACCCAGAAGGTACTACTCAAACAGGAGCACTAAAAGAACTCAGCAAGCCTGAGACACTGCCCCTCTCTCAGGCAACTAATGATTGCTTGGGACAGGGCCAGACATTTCATCAGTGGTGTGGACACTGTGATCTGGACACGCTCCTGCAAATGACTCCTCACATCCCAGGAATGGGGTGGCTCTTTACAAAGTCCAGAACAGAGCTGGAGAGACTGCGGGTCACTGTTCAGCATCCTCCAATCAGACGAAGGGCTTCCTGATGGCGTCATTGCGCCCCAACGTCTACTGGCCTCACTGTCTTTGAATTTCTGTAAATAATGGGGCTTTCGGTAAACACACCATGACCACAGACCCCTCTTTGACTAATACTATTCTCTGTTCTGGGACTTCTTCCTGTCAGCTGCTTTCCTTCTTAGTCAGTGAGCCTCAAAGACTCAAAGATGGGTAGCTCTCCTCAAAGATGGGTAGCTCTCCTCAAAGATGGGTAGCTCTCCTCAAAGATGGATAGCTCTCCTCAAAGATGGATAGCTCTCCTCAAAGATGGATAGCTCTCCTCAAAGATGGGTAGCTCTCCTCAAAGATGGATAGCTCTCCTCAAAGATGGGTAGCTCTCCTCAAAGATGGATAGCTCTCCTCAAAGATGGATAGCTCTCCTCAAAGATGGGTAGCTCTCCTCAAAGATGGATAGCTCTCCTCAAAGATGGGTAGTTCTCCTCAAAGATGGATAGCTCTCCTCAAAGATGGGTAGCTCTCCTCAAAGATGGATAGCTCTCCTCAAAGATGGATAGCTCTCCTCAAAGATGGATAGCTCTCCTCAAAGATGGGTTGCTCTCCTCAAAGATGGGTTGCTCTCCTCATTTTGTTTTTCTTTGAGACGTTGTCCCCGGTAGTCCAGGCTGACCGCACACTCACTATATAGCAAAGAATGATGTTGGTCTTCTGATCTTCCTACATCCATCTCTTATTGCTGGAACTTTATGTGTTACTAGGATGGAGTCCAGAGCTTCCTGCGTGCTTGGCAAGTACTCGGTCAACTGAGTCACAGCCTTGCCTCCTCACCAAACATGGTTTTGACTCATGGTTTTTAGGTAGATATTAAAAAAAAAATAGATTAGGTAGTCAGTGACACGGATGGAACAAAATTACATCAAATTGGTATTTCTCCCCTTGCTCTTGGGTTGCTGTCTTTTTTATCTCACATCACAAGTGGATGTAAACCCTCTCCCTTTGGTGGCCTAGACCTCAGTTCTCACATTTTTTTTTTCTAAATGTAAGCCAGAAAAGAAATGGCAGTTCCTTTTGAGCTTAGTAAAAACGAAGAAATTCAAACTAGAGAGGCCACCAGCTGAGGAAGGTGGCAGACGACTGGCCCTCAGAGGCTGTTCTCACATCTGATCTGTGAAATAGGACAACTGCCCCCAAGTAATCTTATGTTCCTAATTCTGCCAGGCAAAAGCCATTTAATCATATATGTACACACACACACACACACACACACACACACACACACACACACACACACACGCACACCTCATCTGAAAATGATTTTAAGGGAGTGAACCTCTCATAGATTCAAAGGGATTTGGGGTACTTGCTCCTCCACGGTAATGGATTCTTTAAGCAAGGTGCATCTTGAACAACTATTACTGTCTTTCACTGATGTCGAGTTATCTTAAAATAGTGACACATACTATTGCATATGACATGAAATCACACTTACGATACCACTGAAGCCAAATCCTTCATTTTGAAAAATTTCGTCATTTATTATTTTATTACAAAAAAATCTTTATATCCTTGTAGAAATCAGAAGCAAGGACAGGTTCAAAACAGCTGGAACATGGTAGACACTTATTCCATCTTATGATCTTTAGCTCAGTATGTTTTAACAGTGACCTTGAACTCCTGGTCTTCCTACTTCCACCTCTTGAGTGATGAGATCAAAGCCATGATTGGCACACCCAACTTACGAAACTTCAGGGGTTCAAACCCTATGCATGTTGGACAAGTAATCTACCAGCTGAATGACACCCCAGTCCCAGGAATTTTGAATCCATGCCTCAATGTGTATAGTGAAACAGGATTTTCTTTAAAATCTAGACACAGCACAAAATTGTTTTTAGATTATTCTTACTTATCACTGTCAACTGGAAAAAAGTATTAGAATTGTGCAATAAAATTTATAGAGTTCATGCTGGCTTGTAGCTGAAGAGTCAATAATTCTTTAAACTACTGTTCTGAAGATGAGCCTGGTGTTATATGCCTGTCAACCAGTTCTCAGGCGACAGAGGCAAGAGGATCCAGAGTTCAAGGTCACACTCTTGGTTACATAGTGAGTTTGGGGCCAGTCTGTGCTACCTATATCTTGACTCAAAAGAAAAATAAACCCTATCCTTTCATTAAGTACTCTACAGAAGACAGAAGAAGCTAGTTTATGATGGCAGTGGTAACAATGAAAGTCTGTGTGAATCAAGAGCCTACCACGCATATTTCAGCTGATTGTGATATCTGCCATTGCTTCTGATTTCAAAAGGATATGAAGAACATGTCATCAGGTTAAGTAGCCCTTTTTGTCCATGGTGTCAGGCTGAGAAGCATTTATGATCATTGCTTTTGAAAAAAAAAATCACTATTATAAATCAAGGTGGGCTTTTGAACCCGGAGGATTCACGGCAAACTGTCAGGTGTCTGTGGAAAAGCTTCATGTGAGTGAAAGAGAAAGATGTTAGAAGAGGGGTGTGATGCTGACTATACAGCTAGGGCTGTATAGTGCACAATGCTAAGAGCTTGATGAGACCAACAGGTTTAAAGTCCCAAGGGCTTCGTAGGGTAGGTGCTATCTTGACCACCTTGGTTTTCCAGATTAAGAAGCAGGCAAGGGCTGGGGGATGGCTCAGTTGGGGAAATGCCTGCTATGCAGTCACGAGGACCTGAGTTCCCCAAACCCATGTAAAAAGTTGGGCATGGTAGTGAGCCTGCTCCCCTTTCTGTCTGCCCCTCAGTGACTCTATCTATCTATCTATCTATCTATCTATCTATCTATCTATCTATCTATCTATGCATGTATCCATCTATCTATGCATGTATCTATCTATCTATGCAAGTATCTATCTATGCATGTATCTATCTATCTATCTATCTATCTATCTATCATCTATCTATCTATCTATCTATCTATCTATCTATGCACATATCTGTCTGTCTGTCTATATTCATGTGTATATGGAGGCCAAAGGACAGTCTTGAGTGTCATTCTTCAGGCATCACTTCTTGGTTGAGACAAGACTACTCCTTGACCTGGAACTTCACTGAGTAGGCTAGGGGAGCGGACGATCAAGCTCTAGCGATCTGCCTGTCTTCGCCTCTTCCCTTGCTATCACTGGGATTACAGGCCTGTGCTGACATACCTGGCCTTTTACAAAGTAAGTGCTTTATTGATGGGGCCATCTCCCCATCTCTTCCAGTGAGGTGTGTGTGTGTGTGTGTGTGTGTGTGTGTTATTATGTATATGGTTAGTACATGTATGAGATGTGAGAGCAGGAGAACATAAGTCACAGTGTGCATGTGGATGTCAGAGAACAACTTTTGGAAGGCAGTTCTCCCCTTCTTCCCTGGGATCTAGGTTTTGAACTCGGGTTGTTAGGCTTGTGCAGCTGTGACATCTTGCTGCACCCACCCCTCAGTGAGTCTTTTTAAAAAAATGTGCATAAATGTTTGCTTGTGTGTATGTCTGCATGCTCTATATGTGGAGCCTGTGGAGGCTAGGAGGGGGCATTGGATCCCCTGGAACTGTAGTTATAGATGGCTGTGATCCACCACGTGGATGCTGTGAATTGAACCTGGGTCCTCTCAGAGCAGCCAATGCTCTTAATCACAGAGCCATCTCTCCAGCCCCTTCAGTGAGTCTCACAGTGGTTATTAGGTACACATAAGCACAGGCTGTTGTCTTTGCCTCTTGGAAGTCAAAGAAACGAAGGGAGAGAACACACCAGGCAATTACATACTGTCAGGGGAGGGAGTCACGACAAGGGACAGAATGGGCTTCAGTTATGGAGATGAGTTAAGCTGGGCATGAAGGATGATTGTTGTTTGGCCTGGGCAGTTGGAAGGGAGTAGTGGCCAGAGCATAAAAGGAAAAGGGGAGGCAGTAGCTGTATCCTTTGTATCCATCTGGCTGTGTCCTGCCTTTGCTGAGTGCCTCAATGTACCTCTAGTGGAATCGCAGCCTCTCCTTTGGCCGGATGGCTAACTTATTCCTGCAGAGCAAATGGGCAATCTGGACTCGGGGTAACACTCGTGTTCTGGCACATTCTCTATGAAGCTATGAGAACTGTACTTGTAGAAAGCCTAGGTTCCGTAGTTATGTAGAGCAATGACATTAAATGGGACCAGGGCTGCAGCGTGCAGCAGACACAGGCAATCCTAGCAGTCCTGCGACTCCCTCACAGAAACACACAGACCGGGAGGTAAAGTGCGGATAATGGCTTAGTGGGTAGAGTGCTTGTTGTGCGGTGAAGTCCTGGGTTTGGATATTCAACACTCATGTAAAAGCCAGACGTGTGGCATATGCCTTAATCTTAGCACTGGGGACTCAGGGACTGGGGGACCATCAGCTGCTCACTGACCAGCCAGTTTGAGACTCAGTCTCAACACCTTAAGGTGGCGAACAATTGAGGAAGACACCCGGAGCCCACCTGTGCTCTCCACAAGTGCATGCATAGGTAAGTGCATCACTAACCTCCTCCTCCTCTCTCCTCCTCCCATTACTACTACTACTACACACAGACACAAATGGAAATGATAACTGCATCTATCCAAATTAGTGCACCGTAGAGATGAGGTAGCTTAATATACATGAAGCATGTAGGGAGATTCCTTTTGACTTTCATGACTTAAAGTGAGAGACACTCTTCTGGGGAGGGAGTGTTGACGAGCTTCAAAAGTGACACAGGCCACAGGGAAGCAACATCTGTTGAAAGAGGTGAAGTTCAGAAACGGGGCCCAGAGCAGTTGTGAAACAAGTATCCTTCGACACGAAGAGACCCAGGAACAGATTGTTCCATCACACAATGGAGTCTTTAGGAAGTAGAGTCTGCTTTATTTCATATCTTTAAGGAGGCAGATAGATGTTTAGCAACTTTGTTATGTTTAACATGGAGTGAAAACCATCAAGAAGACACACACACACACACACACACACACACACACACACACACACACACACACACAGCATGATGATTGAGTACCAATAGCTCTTACTTTTGAAAATACTTGGCATTATCACAGAACGAAGATGGGGAACATGAGATCAAAATATCAGAAAGCAGGTTTCACCTTATCTCCTCCCGCCATCCATCCTTTTTCTTTTTTGAGACAAGGTTCCTGTAGCTCAGGCTGAGCTTGAACTTGACATATATAGCCAAGGATCATCTTGGACTTCTGTCCTCCTGGTCTCATCCCCTGAATACTGAGATTAGAGGCATGCACCACCACGCCAGTCTTATGAGATGCTGGGGATGGAATCCAGGGCTCTGTGCACACTAGGTGAGCACTCCAGTGACTGAGCTACAGCCCCGACCCCTTTTCTTTTCTTTTCTTTTCTTTTCTTTTCTTTTCTTTTCTTTTCTTTTCTTTTCTTTTCTTTTCTTTCTCTCCTCTTCTCTCCTCTCCTCTCCCTCCTCTCCCTTCCTTTTTTTTTTTTTTTTTTTTTAAATTTATTCCCTTACTTCTCTCCAGAAGGGTCTTATTATGTAGCCCAGGCTAGCCTGAACCCTCCATCCCTCTGCCCCAGCCTCCCCCCCCCCGGCCCCCAAATGCTGCATTACAGGCAAGATCACACCTGGTTATCATGGTTTTATAAAGGACTTGGAGAAAAAAAGTAGACATAACTTACTCCATCCGGGTGTTATTAAGTTATTCTCTTTATTATTTTACAGGTTTGAACATTTTAAATGTTCGCCTAAAGAGATATAGTCTTCACATTTTTCTGTCACCATAGAACTAATTTTGCTTTGTGTTGTTCTGGTGCCCCCACCCCCCACCCACTTTGGTTCCACAGATCTCTCCATCCTTGCTAGAAACAGTGTACTTTGCATCTTTCTCTTTGGGGATTTCCACTTCGGCCTGCCCAGTTTCAGTAAATGCTAACCCCATTTCCCCCCTTCATCGCAGCCAGGCTGCTGGGTTGCAACTGTTCCCGGGGTTTCTTTCTAAGGGTCAGAAGTGTCCAGCACACAGACAAAGCCTAGTGAAAATTTCTAAGCTGACCTTGCTCAGTGTGAGTGCCAGCTCAAGGGACAGTGGATAGAAGTGCCGTGGATGAGGACAAGTCGTCAGAGGGGAGTGAATGATGAAAACGCCAGGGAGG